>PVKN010004368.1:0-33750 GCA_004027915.1 Capromys pilorides
CCAATGTGGAGAAAGGACCCTCAGCTAGGAGGCGGGAAGCAGGTGGATGAAGAGTCTGTGTTTGCATTTGCTGGGTTCTCTTCAGTCACTCTATCCAGGATGTGCTGCTCACCCCCACTTGGCCTTCTTAGCTTCTCTTCCTTCTGGAGCATTCCTTGACTAAGTCTTCCTGGTCCTCCTGGGCAGTGGTCGTGGCTCCCACACGGACCTCAATTCCATCATTCCCAGCATGCTCTGCAGTCATCTGTTGTGTCACATCACCCTCCACCCCATCTCACAGCCCTTGGAGTACGATATACCTTTTCCTCTCTGCCCCTAGCCAGGGCCTGGCTTGGAGTTTATCCTCTGTACACATGAACCCCTTCCCTCTCAGGACAGTAAGATTTCCCAAGGAGCAAGAAGTCACCACTGGATAACCCCGGCTCACTCCTCAGAATCAGGGCCTGCTACCACAGGGCTCTTGGACCATCAAACCCTATCCCTTCCACAGATCCAGAGCCAGATCTTGGAATTAGAAGAGACAGCCTGGATCTCACACTGGAGTCCCCATGCCCCACACTGGATCTCACCCTGGCCCCTCTTCCTTCACGACGACCGCCAGCCAGATACCTTCTTAAAATAGGGCTGGTCCTGGTGTGACCAGGACCCTCTCCCTCGTTCCATGCCTGTCCTTCCCCCACTCAGACCACTCAGAACTTACAGGCCCCCAGGACCTGTTCTGCATCTGTGCTTTATACACACATGCAGGTGGAAGAAGAAGAATGTCACAAGTACACACGGAGCCAGGCAGAAGCCACTGGCCCTGGCTCTCAGAGCTCCTGCGACTGTACCCCTCCTGCTTCACTTTCTGTCTTCATGCCTCTTGCTTTCTCAATCCAGACTTTATGTCAGGGCTCTAAAGCCACTCTGGAGCTGGTGAGATAGCTCAGTGGTCCAAGTGCCTGCCTGGCAAGCTCAAGGACCTGGGTTCAATCCCGATACTGCATGCTGTGCAGGTCCTGCCCCTGGGCATACTGAGCCAGCCACCGAGACTGGGCATGGTAGCACACGCCTATAGTCCCAGCACTGGGGAGGCTGAAAACAGGAGGATCACTATGAGTCTGAGCTGTGAAATGAGACCCTGTAGCAAATACATTAAAAAAAAAAAAAAAAAGACAAACTGGCCCTCGGCATATTCTCCATAGAATTTTTATTTCATTTCATTTCATTTCATTTTGGCTTTTTGAGACAGGGTTTCACTGTGTAGCTCAGGTTGGCCTTGAACTCCCTTTGCAGCTCAGGTTGGCCTTGAACTCCCTTTGCAGCCCAGGCTGACCTCAAACTTGTAGTGAGCCTCCTGCCACAGCCTCCCAAGTGCTGGGTGCCTAGAAGTTTTAGATTTAGCATTGCGTGTGTTTTCCTTAAGTCTCTGAATCCCTGCTGCCCAGCGGTTTCCAGCACATAACAAATGCACAGTAACAGTGTTCTGGGCGACCCACCGATTGACTCCACATGTTCTCCATCATTATTTAAGTCAGACCCTTCCTCCCATACTTCTAGGGAAGAAGCAGGGGCCATGTCACATTTCAGTGGCCTCCATGCCTGGTACAATGCCAAGAACCCAGGCATCTCAGTGGTCAGAGACCGGTGACATCCATTAGTTACTGCCATGGAAGGGCCCACACCAAAGCGTCGCACGTTAAAACAGCAGCCCTTACGCAGCTCACAGTGCCATGGGTCGGTGTTCACCTGGACTCAGCTGACTGATCGGTGGCCTTTGTCACCACCTGGCCAGCCATGAATCGGCTTTCCTGGGCTTGGACAGGAGCATCTATACCTTGATAGGAAAAGCTTGAGCTTTATAGTATGAAAGATGAGTGTCCTGAGAGGTCAGAACAATCATGCCAGGTTTGCCGCTCCCCGTTCCAGCAGGGCACTGTGAACATCAGAATCCACCCAGATTAGACCATCTTTTAGTCACTTCCTCCCAGAGGGAACATAATGGCCGACAGCCGCAACTTAAAAGGACTTGAGGTTTATTTGGCTCCAATGTCAGTGGATGCGCATTTGCAAGGGCGCAGTGGAGGAGAGGTATCCAACAACCCATGGCATCCAGGAAGCAGAAGGGGCAGGGAGAAGCCCAGAGTGAGGACTCAACACCCTTCCACATCACAACCCCACGGCCCGGCTCCAACCCGATCCCACCACCTAACAGCACAGGCAGCTGGACTTCTGTGGACTGGACTGGACTTCTCTAGGGATGAATTCATCAGGGAGTGCGGCGCCCTCAGCCAGTGGTGGCTGGGGACTGACCTGCTTGTGGTGCTCTGGCTCTGGAGACACGAAATCGGCATCAATTTTTTTCTCTGCCCGTGAGTTTAGAGGGCAGATTTTGAGCAAATCAGAGGCTAACCCCAATAGTCTCTCAGGATCTCTGCCAGCCAGATTTGTGTCATGGGTGGGGTTCCCAAGTGTGCCCCAAATCAGGACTTGGGATGGGAGTGGAGGGAGGGTTTGGGATAAATCCAGGGGCTTTGTGCCTCCTAAAACCTTTCTAGAAGGGTAGTTGGGGGTGTCTCTACTCTGTGGCTTTGCTTTATTGCTTCATAATTATTACTGTGTGGAAATACCTGTTATTTAGTAGGTATTTCTGTTCTGTCTCCCCGCCAAGAGGGTGGATGCCTCTCCGTTTTTCTGAGCTCCGGGCTTCAGGGGTGGAGTGAGAGGTACACCTAAGGGGGTGGCAATGGTGAAGGGGAAGCTACAAGAACAGGAGCCTGTCAGGCTGCCAGGAGGTGGCTTCTCAGACACGGACAAAGGAGCAACAGCCACGCAGCACAGTGGCCCCTAGCACTCCCGCTTATGCCCGCTGCACTTCGGCCGGCTGGAGAAGAGCTGCTTGAAGTTTTTCTCATAGGTGGGCAGGCTGTCTTTGAAGCAGTAGGCAGATCGCCTGTCACACTCGCAGGCCTTCATCCCGCAGAGGCAGCTGCCACCGGGGCCCAGGGTGCATCCACCTGCAGAGACACACAGCGTCACCAAGGGCCCCTTCTCGGCCTAGCACTTGGCTGTGAGGTCGGAGAGACCAGGGAGATGCGGGGGCCAAGGGCTGAGGGCACAGAGGGAAGAAGCCAAGAGTCCTTGTCCTTCATCCTTAGCCCCTTCCTCAGCACATCCAGGCATCCACAGCACCACAGAGGAGAGAAGCCCAGAAGGAAACCCGAGGGGAAGGGGAGGGCACGCTGCGTGGAGGGGCCGAATTGTTGAACCGGAGCAACAGAGCGGCCAAGGGGCCAGAGGGCCTCGTGTTTCCAACTGCCTGCTCCCCATCCTGGGGGGAGGATCCCCCACACACACAGTCAAGGCACAGTTTTCCTGGGATAGTAGCTCTGTCCCAGTTCCATTCTCTTTGGGCAATTGAGAGGCGGAGGGAGACCCCCAGATGCCTTGTTCTGTGACCAAGGACAAGGCACCATTGCTGTCCACATCTGCAAGGCGACGGTGGAAATGACAGAGTCCAGGACGAGCAGCCACACCTCCTCCCTGGGATGGCACTGGGCTCGCAGGGTGGCTGCTCCCAGCTGCAGAGCCCTCAGCAGAGGCCTGGCCCCCGCAAGCACTGCAAGGCACTCTGGCCCCACCTGTGGGCAGAAGTGGCGCCTTTCCCGTGGTCCAGCACTGGTTGTATCTGTTTACCCGCCAGCCTCCCTCTCAGAGGCCCACACTCCTGCTGGAGCTGTCCTCCCACTCCTGTCTGGCAGCGCAATTTCTTGAAGTGGATGACACCACCCCACGCCTCAGCTACCCCTTGACACTCGCACTCCAGAATGTGCCAGAACATTCACGACACTCCCCCCCCACACACACACCTGGACCACCTTTGCCCTCCCATGCCCCCTCTTTATCTGCGAGAACCCATCCTCATCCACAGAGCCCAAGCTCCCCAGGGTCTCTGCTCTAAGCTGGTTCCCAAGCACACCCCTGTCCCTGTCCCTCCCAGAGCAGCACCAGGAGCAGGGAACCCATCCCCAGGGAGCCACGAGGGGCCAGGCTTGCTGTTTAATAACAGCCTCTTGGGGGAACTCAGGAGCACAGGATCCCAGCACTGTGGAGTCCCTTCTTCCCGGGGCAGCCCCAGTGACCTCACGACCTCCCTCCAGGCCCCACCTGCTAGTGGTTCCAGCACCACTTACACGGTTCCACTGGAGACCAAGCCCTGTGTTTGCTCCTCCCCATGTTCACCAGCTGCTTGAGCATGGTGACAGGCTAGGGAAGGGCGGGGTAGATGGCGCCTCTATGACAGCTCAGGTCAGCGCCTCGAGTCAGCCTGTTCATGCCTCCTACCTCAGGCCCTGGTATGAAGCACACCCAGCAGCTCACGCTTCTCCTTGATCTTTCTATTCCCGCCTTGGTTCAAGCTGTGATTACTCTTCCCCAGTGCTTGAAACCTCGCCTCCTTCCACATTCCCTTCCTGCTGTGCACAGCAGCCGTAATGCTTTCTTTTTTTTTGGCAGGACCAGGGTTTGAACTTGCCAGGCAGGCACTTGTGCCACAGAGCTATCTCCCCAGCCCCTCGCAATGCTCTTTCTAAAGAAAAGCCAGAGCACCTCATGCCCCTTCCGGACACACACGAGTGGCTCCCCTGCCACTGAAGTAGAGGGTGAGCCTCTCCTCCAAACTGGGCAACACTCAGCAGCACTTGCGCGTGGATCTGTGCTCCAGCCGCACCGGCTCCGAGGCCTCCAGCCCTTCTTCATGAGGCGTGCCCTCAGCTGCCTAACGTTAGCACCCTTCCCTGCCCAGCCCTCGCCCTTCCCTAGCCCAGGTCACCACGCCCGAGCAGCATCGGAGCACGCATCCCTGACTGAACCTATCTCTCTCTTGCCCTCCCTCAACACAAGCTCCTTCAAGCCAAGGACTGTGTCTTTCTCATCGCCCATCTCTGGACCCTGACCCTGGTTCACTCTCCATCACCCATTGCTGATGACCTTAACTGGGTGAGACCAATAAAAGGAGACTACCCCAGACACCAGGAAGCCACGTTCCAGCTCCAGACTGCAGTTTCTGTCCTCATGCAAGCACTTCTCCTCTCTACCTGTTTCCTCCACTTTTCATTAGGATAAAGATACCTGCACTATCTGTTTGTTTGTTTGTTTGTTTATTTATTTATTTAGCAGAACCGGGGATTGAACTCAGGACCTTGCACTTTCCAGGCAGGCACTTGTGCTCTAGAGTTATCTCCCTGGCTCCTGCACTATCTGTTTATGGGCTCTTTGCTCACTCCTTAAACGAACAGGAACCAAGTTCCTAGCATGTGCCTGGCAAGACACTGGGGTGCAGTGCCCAGGCCCAAGGGCATCCTTCTCTGTGGCCTCCATGAGCCCCAAAACAGACAGGCTTCCTCTGCTCTTGGAACTTACATTCTAATCTAGGGTGGGGTGCAGGGGTCGATGCATAAGTAAACAAAGAAGGAATGAGGCAGTGTCAGGGGGAGACCGATGCTAGGAGAGGAAGACAGCGACATGACCGTGAGCGCAGGCTGCTGTGCAGAACCCTCTCCAGGCGGTGAGTGAGGTCTTTGCAAACTAAGCTTCCAGCAATCACCACCTCCGCCTTCCCCCATTGTCAGGGGGTGGCATCAGAGGCCTGGAGATGGAGGTGATGGTGGTGCAGGTGGCCAGGACTGGCCTCTGCCTCCCACGGCTCGCCTCCTCCCCACAACACATGCGTGCATGAGTGGGCAGGGGGTGTGGGTGCTGGGGGATCTTACAATCCTTGCCAATGCAAGTGCTTATGTAAGCCTGCTCAAAGGAAGGGATAACTACCTTGCAGGCCTCCAGGGGGCAGCTATCCCCTCTCCCAGCCAGTTGGCCTTGGCCCCTGGGCTTGGTTGAGGACCTTCCTCTGCACTCATCTTCTAGTGGCATTTAGAGACGTGGAGGGACAGGCCAGACTGTTTCCTCCCTTCCCCACCCCTGCTCACCTAGGCAGCACTCCCTACCAGCTGCCTGTTGCTAGGTAACCTGGGACCAGGCTTGGGTGCAGGATTTCAGATCTCAAGAAGGCGCTTAACCCTTACAGGGGCAGCTCTTTGAACTCAGATGTCACTGGTGGTGACAGGAGAGGTCTTATCCCATAAGGCTCTTTCTAATGACCTTAGCTCAAGGGGAGGCCCACGCAGAGCAGATTCCACAGAAATCTCTGCAGGGTGAAGAGAAAACAAACCAAACAGAACCTCGTGTTTTACCCAAAAAGAAAGAAGAGATAAAACCTGGACAAAACGAGAACTCTCCACATTGACACTGAAGGCACTTGGCCAGATCCTTTAGCAGGCCACAGTGGGCAGTCCTCCCATCAACTTGTGAGGTGCCTGTGATTGACCCCATTTTACAGATGGGGAGACTGAGGCATGGCTGGGAGAGTCAAAGCTGGGGTCAAGCCCAGCTCTTCCTGGTTCTCAGGCCTCTTAGCAGGAGAGGAAAGATCAGAGGCATTAGCGAAGGCCAAACTCCAGCTGCCACTCCCTCCCCTCCCTGGACCAGGACAGAGCATTCCGACTGCAGGGCAGTTTGCTGCAGACCCTGGGACTTCCGTCTGTCAGATAGCCTTGCCCATAACACAGGGGCCTGTCGCCGTTCCCAGCACAGCAGGACAGCAGCCAAGGCAACCTGGGTCTGAATCCCAACTCTCCTTTCCCTAACCTGCGTGACCCTGGCCACCTCACTTAGGCCCTCTGAGCCTCAGTGCCCTCCTTGATAATGGGCAGAATGAGGCCTGCCCCAGAGGTCTTCCCTGGGCGTCCAAAGTGCTGAGTGTGAAGCATCAGTTACAGAGGCACAGGAGCCGCTGAGCTGTTCTTGCTCCTGCTTCATGGATGAGAGCGCCAAGGCCTTGACAGCAGGCCAGGCAGAAAGTTCTAGGGCCCTAGAAAGGCTCAGGGCCCACATGGCTTCCTCCCACTTGTTACTTGAGTCAAACTCTTCACCTCTCTAGGCTGTGGTGCAGGGCTGGTGGGGATGGCCTGCAAGGTGCTTGCCATCTGGAGCTTCTAGGACCAGGAATGGCGGGAGAGGGGGGTTAGGCCGGCCTTGCCCTGTGCCCGGCCCCCAGGCCCTGGCACCCAATGGGCACTCAGCCAGCCCTGTGCTGGTGAGTGGATGTGCTTGGCTCTCAGGCCCCAGCAGCAGCAGAGCCCACAGCAGAGCCTAGCTCACCTGGCTCTCATCAGGAGAGGATGATGACACCCTGGTGCTGTGGCAAACGCCTCCACCCATGCAAACGCCCTGAGCAGACTCAGAAGCTGTGTGTGTGGAAAGCACAGGCTGGGCCACTTGCTGGCCGGGCCACTCCCAGCCCCAGCCTGTGCTTCCTAACACCACCCAGCACGTGCAGAGGGAGGGACACATGTGCCGCCTGCTGGGACTCCAGCTTAGACCACAGTCGTTTTCCTGTACGTTGTCCACTTCCTAGGGTCCCAGGCTGGGAGTGCATAGTGCCCAGGCCAGCCCTCAGTGCCTGCAGGAGGCAGCGTGGAAGCGTGGCCAATCCTGGGTAGAGAAAGATTCCCTCCACCTGCTCAGAGCCCACCTTCCCCTCCTCACCGATCCCCACACTTCATGGGGGCATCCGAGGGGGGCGCTCCTACACACCCTTCTCCAACGTGAGGCCTTCTCAACCACTGCTAGGTGACGCTTGGGTGTGACAGATGGTCAGGCTGAGATCAAGAAAGGCAAGGGAAAGCCACATGAGAGCAAGATGGCGAACCAGGTTGGAAAAGTCAACCTTGTTGTACCCTCCTGCCTCACCAGCCAGTAGCTGTGCAGCCAGCACCGCCATGTCCCAATTGGAGGCAGAGGCACAGCATCAGAAAGTCGCCCCTGGCCTCAGGAAGCATGCCCGTACTGAAGCAAACAGTTTGTGCGGCCACCTTCTCCAGTCTCTTGGCCCTGCCCCACCAGCCAGGCTCTGGCGCCTTTCCCTCCCTTCAGTGTAGTCTTGGGGGTGGCATAGAGGGATTTAGCTTTAGGCTTGAGGATGACCATGGACACAGAACTGCAGCTCAGCTGTCTCCTTGACCCTGTGAGTGGAAGGAGGCTCCCAGTCAAGGGTCCACTCGGGAGCGGCCATCTGAGCTGAGCTGGGTCTTTCATGGCAGGAGTCTGCGCCTGAGGCCACCATGTTTTAGGACTCACACCTGATGCTAGGGAGACCTCACAGTCCAACCTCTCAGGGCCTTTGGGGTGAACTGAGCTGGAATCCTGGGTGGGGCACCTGGGGAGACCTGGATCTGAGGACTGTCTAATACGGGGGCTGAGAGGATGTGTCTCCCCTAGGGGCTGAGTGGAGCTGGTAGGTCCCTAAGCTCCAAGGGGACATGAGCTCCCAGAAATTCTTGCCACTCTGAGTAACACACCTGGAAGGAAAGCAAGTCGGGCAACTCTACAAAGCCGGGCAGTGGTGAGCTGCCCACCAGGCTCTGCTGGAGCAGAGGGACTCACAGAAGGCCACGCTCTTTAGACCATACTGGCTCTGCATGTACCAGTCCCCACCAACCCCAGGACCTGCTCTGGGACCCCAGGGCCTCTCCCTATGCATAGATGCTTGGCTTTTCCTCTTCCTGAGTGGCCTCAATACCACGCAAGTTCTCTTCCTGCTTCCCTCCCACTTGCTCTGTGTCCCCTCAGGCACCGATCACAATCTATGGCATGCGGTCCCCCTTCGCAAATATTTATTCAACTGAAAGACAGCTGAGCTGCTTCGTGAGCATGTGGCGGAAACAAGGAAGAATGTTCTCAACAGCAGCAGTTGCCAAGGGAAGCTGCAAAGGCGATGCAATCTCCCAGCAACAACACTTAATAGAGCAGGTAATACATGCCAGGCTCTGGACTCCCCCAGGTGCCGGAGAGACCCTGGTGAGTGAGAGAGACCAGGGCAGGGACTGCCCAAGAAGCTCCAGCTCTCACGATTGCATTTTTCCATCTCACAGCTCCTGGGAAAGTTCCATTCCCTAAAAGATCCCTGTATCAACGAGGAGGTCTAAGGAAAGACCGAGGTGCGAAGGTATTTTGCGGCAGAGGAGGCTACTCACAGGTCACCGTTCCGTTGAGGATGTGGAACTGGTAGCTGTTCAACAGGGGCTGGCAGCCGAGCTCTTTCAGCTTCATGTAGCAGCAGTCATGGGCCCGGCAGCATCTGGAAGCCAGAGGAGAGGGAGATGAAGGGCTGGGGGAGGGGAGGGATGCCTGAGACTCGCCGGAAGCGCTTAGGTAAAAACCGGAAACAACTTACCTGCCCTGCCCCCAAGAAAGTACTGGATGAAGGGAGTGGTTACGGATACCTCTGTCCCTCTGCATCCAAGGGGGATGGATTCCCATGGGTATCAACACCCTGCTCTTCCCTTGGTGTTTGTGCATAACCTCCACTATCCTCCTCTAGGCCTCAAGTCATCTCTAGATTTCTCATACCTAATACAATGTAAATATGTGTTCTAATGTAGTCTCTAAGGAACAGTGCCAAGACAAATAAAAGCTGTACACAAGCTGTACAGATGCCACTTTTTAAAATATATATATTTTTTTTCATCTGAGGTTGGTGGAATCCAAGATGCACAGTCTGTGGGTGCAAAGAGCTGACTGTAACATTTAGAATAATAAAAACAACCCGTGTCCGTGGCTGAGCTCTCTCTCTCCCTCATGTCTACCGCTCTTTGTACTGTGCCACCATCCTTTAAAATGTAAGTCATTGTCCCGATTTTGTAAGAGAGGAAAGGAGATCCAGAGAGTCTAGGTCCCCAGAGGACTCATTCGTCCCCTGAGCCATTTTAACGGTGCACCTACTGCAGGTCAGGCACTGTGGTGGTCTCTGAGGAGCCGGGTCAGCAAACACGCATGAGGGCTTTGCTGTCACAGGTGTCTGGAGGGTGGGCGGCAGCGCAGCTGAGGGAAGAAACTGCAGAGCAGCCTCAGCCCGTCTTCCCAAACACAGAGCCACCAGCAGGCAAGCAGGCGTGGATTCCAAGACCCCAAAAGGCCAAGAAAAAGGCCTTGCATTGCCCTGTCTTACTCTTCCGACCTCTGAGCCAGATCTCGGCCCTATGTCGGCTTTGACGATTAGTCCTAAATCTCAGATCCACCTCTGAATACAGACAGGAGAGGTACAGGTCATTGCAGAAAGGCGGTGGATGGCGAGATTCTCATGCAAATCCTGGCTTTACAGATTAAAGCACCTGCAAGCAGGTGCAGGAGCTGAGGGTTTAATCCCCAGTCCTGCCGTGCTGGCCCCGCCCCCAGGGCATGTTAAACCGCAATTGAGACTGGGCTTGCTGGCTCCCACCTGTGATCCCAGCTCTTGAGAGGCTGTAAACAGGTGAGTCACTACTAGTCTAATCTAGTAGTGAGATCCTGAACACCCTGTAGACCCTTCCCTAAAAAATCCAAAGGGGGGCGGGGAACACCACAAATACTGGTTTTACCCCTCAGGCGCTGGATGTGTGGATGTGCCTGGCTTAGTGACTCCTGGTCTCAGATCCTCACTGTCCTCACCTGTGAAAGGGGACAGTGACACTGCCTCCCGTGTTCACTGGGAGGGTTAAGCCAGGTCCCTGTGCAAGGACCTGCCCCGGTGATTGGCACGCGATTGGCATTTCACATGTGTGGATAGCTTGCCAAGGCTCTGGGGTCTTTTCCTCAAACAAACCTAAAGAATTCAAACTCTAATAGTGACATTTCAGGCCCCATGGGGACACTTATCCCTGCTAGGTCAAGTTTAAAAAGGACATTTTGCATTCTTGTTTCTTCCAATGAAATGACAGACAAGGTATCCCATTTTTTTTTTGTAGGCACCCACACACCCCAACCCTGTCCTCAGGAATAAGCCCGGAAGCCAGATTTGTGCCACATGCCCTCACCCAGATGGACAACTTTTCGAAACTGGGCCACTTGGATTCTCTCTCCTGGAATGTGGAATGAGGCTGGGAGCCAGCAGGGCAGGCTTGCTGCTCTGTAACCCTAAAAACTAGGATGCTGAGAGAAGAGCACGTTTGTCAGGTCAGTCTTCAAAGGTTTCTAGAACTCTGGGAAGGACTGTGGCTCCTAATGTTTAGGACCTAGAGCCAAAGAGAACGAAGGGTCCTCTGTGAAGAATTCAAGGAGGTGGCAGTGGACCATAAATCACATGGCGGTGCTGAGAAGTGTCAGCCCAGCACAACTTCAGAGGTCACACACTCAGAAAGCAGGCCTGGCCCTGGTCTCCTCCAGACACACCCTGTGACGCCCATTTAGTCTTTTCACATGGTGTCTATCCCTTGCCACGGAACCCTAATGCCCTCTCTCTAACTTCAGGCACAGGCCTCAGCGCAAATCAAAGGCTGGGCAGCCTCAGCGCCTCTGCACGCACCTGTCAGTGTCGTCCACAGGGACCCCTTTGCCCCCGAGCCCACAGTAGCAGCCGTAACCATAATAGGAGAAGAAGGCGCTCCGCCCGGTGATGTGCTTGACCATCCTCTGGAACTGCCAGAAGCTGCCCAGGGTGGGGGCCGTCCCTGTCAGTGAAACACAAGGAGCACCAGAAGTGGCGGTGAGTGCGGTGCTGTCTGCGGGCCCCTCCCAGAGTGCCTTGTACTGAGGTCATTGCCAGAGGCCGGAATCACAGGCCTGGCCTGGCTGAGCTATCGAATAGTCCTTTTCATGAGAAAGAACATGGGGCTAAACTTATTCACAACACAGAGTCTCTCACAAGCCCAGGACAGACACCCAGTTTCCCTGACACTTGGGACAGTGGCCTACTGTTCACCAGGGTCTTCCCCTTAAGAGCAGAAAACCACTATCCTAGGCAGAAAAGGTCCTCAGAGCTGAGGCAGCATGAAGGGGGAGAGCGGACAGCCGGAAGTGCCAGTCCCTGCACGTGTTATAGCACTTACACCTCAGGGTAGAAACAAAACACACAAGAGGAACGACAGCGTGGATCTAGTTTTTAAAATGGCTAATTCATGAGGACCAAACAAGTTTTACTTCTTCAAATTGCTTACAAAAATGGCTACAAGTATATGTAACAGGGTTTTGTGGCAGTATTGTTTGTGACGGCAGAATATTAGAAACCACCCCTTTATCCTCCAGTGGGGGA
Organism: Capromys pilorides; assembly: GCA_004027915.1. Taxonomy (NCBI): domain Eukaryota; kingdom Metazoa; phylum Chordata; class Mammalia; order Rodentia; family Capromyidae; genus Capromys; species Capromys pilorides. The sequence continues at coordinate 12,101 of PVKN010004368.1, forward strand.
TAAGAGTACTACCTTTAATTGCAGAACCTGTGGGAGATGGAATTGGAGAGGGAAACAAAGAAACAGGTTCATTGCATAGATTTCTTTTTTAAATTAATTAAAAGAATTTTCATTTTTTAAGTTAAAAAAAAGAAACAGGCAACATACTGTGTATGTGCCTATGCTAAAGTTTTTAATGATGTGTACATTAACTTCTCTATTACAAGGATGTGTGTGTGTGTGTGTGTGTGTGTGTGTGTGTGTAGGCCTAGAAAAATGTACAACAAACTCTTAAGAGTGGCCATACTTGGGCATAGAAAAGGACTGGGCTCTGAAAAGGAAGAGAACAGCTGTGGGCTATACCTGGCGCTACATTCTCTCTCTCTCTTTTTTTTTTTGCAGGGCCAGGTTTTGGACTCATGACCTTGCACTTGCCAGGCAGGCACTTGTGCCACAGAACTATCTCCCCGGCCCCACTATATTCTCATTTATTAGGATTTCTAATTATAATTGTGATGCAGTAAATACATGAACTGGAAGAAGAGCAACGAAGATGGAGTCTGGGCACCTGGCTGTCTCCTCGCTGTTAGACATCTTGTTGTCATGAAGTACTGCTGGCAGGAGGAGGTCATGAGGAGAGAGTGGGGCCACGCTGTGGGGGCTGCAGAAGTAGCCCTTATTGCACCATGACCTTGAGAACTATAAATCCCACCACTGACTAAGGGAAAAATGGAAACCTGGTTGGGATATGTTCTTTAGGGAGCTGAAAGTGATCGCTGCACAGCTGCAGCAGACAGGAGAAAAATGGATTTGAAAAGTAAAGAAATGGATTTGGACAAGTTCCTATTTGACGAATGCAGCAAGAGTCTATGAGCTTTGCCACAGGACCCCAATGGAGACCCCAAGAAGTCCTCACCCACTTTGCAGAGGTGAGTGTCTGCTCTCTGGGTGCAATGACTGAGAATCGTCAGTGACCCCTTAAGTCACTGTAACCATGTCTTTCTTAAGAATTAATTATTCGGGGGCTGGTGAGATAGCTCAGCGAACTAAGCGCCTTGCTTAGGCAAGCACAGAGACTGAGGTTTGATCCCCAGCACCACATGCGGTGTCAGCCTCACCCGCAGGTGCACTGAGCCCGACACCAAGGCCGGTGTGGTGGTGTGCACCTGTAATCTCAGCATGGGGAAGGCTGAATACAGGAGAATCACTATGAGTCTGAGCTGCGTAGTGAGACCCTGTACCAAATACATAAAAAAAAAAATAATTATTCAGGTAACAATTAATCATTGCAGATCCACGCCTGCAGTTTTATGCTAGAATCCACAGGACATCAGATAAAGTCAGCCAGCTAGCACCCAAAGGACAAAGCCCCCTGCACCTGGGGGTGCTACACCACACCTCAAGTCTTCTTCTTAGTAAGGAGGTGGCAACCTTCTATTTTCTAGACATTCCTAGGGTCTGAGAGCAGAGACAGAAGCAGCAGAACTTGGGAGGGAGCCTGCCCCACTCCTGCTTTCTTTGAGTGACTCCCCTCCCTTGATGCCACCTCCAGAGGGGCCACCCCAGCGATGCAGACAGGAAGACAGCATCCTGGCCCCTTCCCAGCTGGCTTACTACTTACAGCAGGAGATGAAGACAAGAACAATGGCAATGATCTTCATTTCAGAAGAGACTGGGGGTCCTGGGCACCAGGGTCCTGCCTCTGTCTACAGCTGAACTTCTGTGGAAGGAGAAAGCGACCGAAATGGGACAAGGCCATTTGGACACAAAACTCCCTCTGCTGCTCAGGTCTTTGCAAGCCTCCCGTGGAAGGCTCAGAGAGCTCTTCTTCCAAGCTAATTATCTCTGAACATGATACCATTCTTGCTATTTAGACCCAAGTAGAAAAAAATAAGAAGGGCTCAATTGTTTGAAAAGTGCACATGTGGCAGGGTTTCTTTTTTCCTTTGGCAACACTGTCCCTTTGACTATTTGTCCCCCGTTGGGGGGAGTCAGTAGTTCCTCTGTTCCCAAGTTCAAATGGAACACACTGTTCATCATGGAACTGCAGCTCGGTAAAATCTGGCTTTCCTTGCTTTACCACTTGGCATTTTCTTTCTTCTTTACCCTGTTATTTTAGTGAAAACAAACAAAAAAACTCTGAAACTCAGTCTCCTCTCCTATAAAGAGACTGATGAACATCTCTATCAGTAATGTCAAAGTTTTATTAAGAAACGGAAGGACATCATGGCTATGACCATGCTCTATCCTCAGAACCAGTTCAGAGCTCCACTGTCAGAGAGGGGTTAGGGAAGCCCAGAGAGCCAGAACGAGGTCCTGGCTGTCGGGAAGTTTTCTACGCCCCAGACCTGAGGTGGGGATGAGACGACGGAATCATGAAATTGAGACCGTTTTGCACATTAAACCGCAGTAACAGGTACACACATCATTCTTATTCTCATCAGCAGGGGTGATGCCGCCCTATTCTGAACATAGCGCCCAAGGGACTGCGCCTGCGCAGGAGCACGCAGGCTTCTGGCCCTGCTGCAGAGCTGCCCTGTGATCGCCCCACAGCTTACCCCGCATCTCTCCCCAAGTGGTCTACGTGGGCCCATCATCCTACACCAGCCCCGATCTGACACCATCGGCACTTGTGGCATGAAGCAAAGCTCACTGGAGCCTGGAGAACCTGGTAGCTGCAGAGTCACAGCTAGATTTTCACCCAGTGGCAACAACTCCTAGGAAAGCTTCCAAGTGTCCGTCCTGAGGCAGCGTCCCTGGGAGCATTCACCAGGTGCCTTTGTTACTTTTTTGCCCTCTTTGGCAAAAGTCTTGTGGGCCAGGTCCTGGGTGACATTCATTTCAATTGCTGGGTGGCATTGTCTTTTAATTGGGTTCTGTCTCCACAGACTTTTTTTTCTTTTTTGAGTCTGAACAAATAACCATGCCCAGGTTTGGTCTACCAGGAAGGACCTTATACCATTCAAACAAACAAGAAGAGGGCCTCAGCACATGACTGATAATGACTGACAGGCTCTTATTAAGCACCAACTGCGTGCTCTGCTAATAAGAAGATTATGGCCTGAGCAAGACCACCATGCTGCCTTCAGATACCAAATAGGCAGATATAGGCCAAAAGCCCTGCATGGGCAGAAATTCGAGGTTTGCTTCCCCATTGCTTCTGAAAGCAACGGTCTCTTGGAGGAAGTCGTGGCAGCTTCGCCCCACACTCCCACTCACTGGAAAATGTTTGCCACTGCAGGGAACCATGGGGCCCACGGTGACCACCCTTCCTGGGCAGGGGGAGAGGAGGCATCTCTAGTCAGTGACTGGTTAGGTGACGGTTTGAACTGGGTGGCCCCTTGCCTCTTTCAGAGCAGCTCTGAGAAGCCAAGCCACCCCCCAGAACTCCCTGGAGGATTGGCTAAGCCCTCAGCAACTGTTCCTGTACGTCACTTCCGCCCCTGTCAGCTTGTCTCTCTGGGTGCCAGCTTCTCCCACCATGTCAGGTGCTTCTTTCCCCCCCGTCCTGCCCTGTTCAGTTTTCAGTCACTTCTCCCGAGAGCCTCCCGACAAGGCTGGCTCAGCATTTGTTTCCAGGGAGCCCAATTGCAGCCCGTGTAGAATGACAGGCATTGTCCACCAGTTGTATAAACAAGCACCTCTGAGCTCAGAGGAAGGAGCAGCGCACTCTCCTGGGTGGGTCATAGAAAGCATCTTAAAAGAGGTGACTTTGGAAGAGCCTGAATTCCCTTAAATTTGTGTTGCGCTCCTCACAACAACCTTACCAGACACTTACTGTCACTGTCCTACTTGACAGTCAAGGAAACCAAGGCTCAGAGAGGACGAGTGACCTGAAAAGAACCCACCCAGCTACTGAGTGGCAGCAGGGGGACTTATCCCCTGGGACCTACCTCCCCATGCAGTGTTCCTCCCCCTCCCAGGGTCCCCCGCCCATCCTTCTCATCCACAAGGGCTTCTGAAGATCTCAGGGCATTTTTCACACACTGACCTTCTTGACCACACCTTGGCCGCGCTTACTTGGTTCTCTTCAACTGACCTGGGGCTCTGAGGATCTTGCCAAAACAAAACTATGAGTGCAGGGGGAGAAGGACACAGACTTCCTGGGAACAGGGACCCTCTCATGTGGACCCCTGGAGCAGCAGCCAGCCCATGGGGAACCAAAGCCACACTCTGGGTCATTTGTCAGACCCGTCAATTCATCTTTGGTCCAAGTAGTGAAATATGCACTTGCTTTCCTCTCCACGAAGAAAGTAAGGCAGAAAGAACATGTAAGTCCCATGAGGACAGCGGCCATGTCCGTGTTGTCTACCTCTATTCCTAGGGCTCACCAGACACGTGCTTGGCACAAATAGGCACTGGTGATGACAGACAACATATGTATTTTTAATAAACTTTTTAAATTATTTATTTGGTACAGGGTCTCTCTGTACAGCTTGGACTCACAGGGATCCTCCTAAGCCTCTCCAGTGCTGGGATTACAGGGGTGTGTCACCATACCCAGTTTAATGTTCTGCATGGCATGCCCAGCCATGCAGCATGCTATGCAGTGCCAGGGATCAAACCTGGGTCCTTGTGCTTGCCAGGAAGGCACTTAGACCTCGGAGCTATCTCCCTAGCCTGACAACACATGTATTACACTGGCTTACCCTGCACAGTTTCTGAGCACTTCACATATATTATGTTTACTAAATCCTCACTCTCTCCACTGTATAAATACTATTTGTCATACTCATTTTGCAGGTAGGAAACTAGGCCCGGAGAGATAGGCAGTACCTAACTATTTGAGGAATGCACAAATCAATGAAGGGACAGCGTCTTATACTAGAAGTTTTGACACTACAGCACTGCCTACCATCTACTGAGTACCAAACAGGCCTAGGCACTGCGTGTGGATTATTTCCCTGAGCCCTCCTGATGAGGTGTACACCATTAGTCCCAGTTTGTGGGCGGGGGTTACTGAAGCCAGAAGAGGGTAAGTAGTTTGCCCTAGAAGCTGATAGGTCCCTAGGGTGTCTGATGCCAAGGCTGGTACTCTGTGTAACTTGGTAGCTCTCCTATCTAGGTGGCTCACCAGCCTAAGAGCTGTGCCAACCCGAAACACAGCTGAGGAGACAGAACTCAAAGTTATCCACACAGTCTAGGAGATGCCACAACGGTCTTATTTTACACAGAGTTCCAACAAGTTCCTCAGCCCAGCAGTTGAGCAGCAGTACAGGTAAGAGTGACTTTTCTTAGCAGGAAAGCCAGGGAGGAATGATTAGAGCAACAACCATCAAAGCCAAGGATCCCAGGACCACCGGATGTAAGGACAGAGGGCGTGGCTCACATCAGCAGTGGTGCCGCTAGAGCGCAATTGCTGGCTTCGAGTCACCGGAAAAGGTTGAGCTGTGCAAGGGACAGGAAGATGAAGGGGAATTAAGGCATTATATGTCAAAAAAGACTCTATGTCAAAGCAGAGGGCTGGAGCTGTGCCGCCATTTCTTGTCTGAACCCTGTAAGTGCCCAGGCCCTCTGGTCCTCCTTGATCATGGTGGGAATGTTGACCCAGCCCCCTCCTCATCCCCAGAGGGCCAGAAAACTTCAAAAAATCTCTGAAGGTGAAACCACTTGGTCAACATGGCCAACGTGGCAGTGTTTGATACACTCTTCTTAACAAGACTGCAAAATAGGCAACATATTTCTGGATAGTTTCCAACAATGTAGGAGAAATAATAAAATGCTATAGTATCTCAAGGGATAAACATCATCACCCAGAAATTTGCTTCTTGTAGATCCCCTCAGGAAGCTGATTCACCAGGAGACATGACTAACTGCAACAGCCTCTCGGAGTCTCTCCTAACTAACCACAGTGTTTACCTTATTTGGTAGAGGGTCTCACTATGTGGCTGGACTCATAATGTTCCTCCTGTCTCAGCCTCCCCAGCACTGGGATTACAGGTGTGCACCGCCACACATGGTTTCATAGCCAACATGATGTATGTGGTGTTCTGGGGCTGGCACCGCTTATGGTACTGGGGATTGAACCAGGTCCTTGCACTCACCAGGCAGGCATTTAGACTGCCGAGCTATTTTCCCAGCCCCAGAACTGTTTACCTTCTGCTTACAGCTTATCTATGATCTCAATCCAGAGCTTTAATGGAATCAAGGCCTAGCCGAGCAAGATGCTTGTGTATAGGGTATAGAGATGCTGAAATCTCAATGTTACTAGTTCAAAACTGGATCAAATGTTCTTTGAAGACAAACTGCTGAGAAACTAGACCTCGGGCCTTCAGCCAATCCTGAAAGAGGTCCAAGGGAATTAATTTAGACCCAAGCCAGTTGTGCTGGATAGGTACCAACTGGAAGCTTGCTGGGTCTTCTCTAGAAAAGCTAGCTGTGCATCAGCACTCCATCATCATTAATTGATCATTTACTGAGCACCTACCACAAAGCAGGCGTGATGTAAACAAAGCAGGGGAATCAGAGACAGGCAAGTGCCTGCCCTTGCAGAGCTCAGAGGCTACTGAAGGAGAGCTCCACAGTGAGGTGAAAATACCATGAGGATTGCTAACTTTCACCAAGTGCGTCCATGCGGCAGGCACTGGGCAAAGATCCTTACGTGTGTTATCTCATTTCATGTTTATGATGATGATGCCCTTCACATTCTGTTTTATAGATTTGGAGGGGCCAGGGAGATAGCTCTGTGGCACAAGTGCCTGCCTGGCAAGTGCAAGGTTGTGAGTTTGAACCCTGGTCCCGCCAAAAAAAATATATAAATAAAAAATATAGATTTGGAAACTGAGCTCCAGAGATGATAGATCAGTTAGCCAAAGTCCTCAGCTGACAAGTGACAAAGCCAGGAGGGGAGACTCCAGCTTTGACTCCAGAGGCAATGGCTGTAGCTTCTATGACCAGCTCAATAGGTAGTTGAAGATAGAGTACCATTTGCAAGCACAAGGGTGAGGGTTGGTTTCTGAATAGAGGGCGGAACCAGCTTTAAAACCAGCCCTAGTTTGGGATGTGAATCCCAGAAGTGCTCTGCTACTGCTCTTCAGCTGAAGGTTCTGAGAACAGTAGAGTCTTTGTTTGCTTGTTCGTTTTTTTTAAGGTTGAAGAAGCCAACAATGATGATTTTATGGTGGAACAAGCCCAAGTCAAAGGAACTGTCTGGTGAGGGTGCCTGGCATCATCTCGGGCTTGTTCCATTGGAGTAGATGGAAACTAGAAAGAACGCATGACATTGGCTAGTTAGGAAAAGCTTTCATGGAAGACCTGGCTTTTAAGAAGGGATTTGAAGGATCTGGTGATTTGCGTTCATGTCAAGGAAGGAGGCAAGGTAGGGCAGCATGAGCAAAGACAATAGGGATGACAAATCTGAAGGCTATTTACACAACAAGGTGACTGTAGCCCAAGGAGAGAGGTAATGGGCAGAGTGGGGTATGACTGGACAGGAAGAAGTGTCCCCATTTAAGTTTGCAGCATGGTGACCTCTATCGATGTTTACTGAGAAGCCCTTTTGAGTGTATGTGCCAGACACTGGACCTTACACCCCCTCCCTTTTTCCAGTGCCTGGGATGGAACTCAGGGCCTCACATATCCTAAGCGAGTGCTCTACCACTGTGCTGGCTACCAGCCTCCACAAAGACACCCTTTTTAAAGAAGGTCAGGAGATAGCAAAGTCACAGCCATGGTCTGACTGGCTTTCTTTGTTTTTACCTGCAGCCTCTCCCGCCCTGAGGCTCTGTATTTCATGACCCTGAGGAGCAAAAGACATGCACTGCTGAGCATGAGTCAGGCCATAGTCATAGCCACCTCTCTGCCACTCCAGCAGGCCACACGCACACATGCACGCACAGGGGGTGAGGAGCCAATTCAATTCTCTGAAGGATTGCATAATTCTTAGGTGATGTTAAAATAGCTGATGAAGAATCTACTTTAATCTTTTCCGAGTGGGTGCGGAAGGGCTGAAGAGCATCACTTAGATATTTCTGACAGAATCATTAACAAAATATAAGCCATCAGCTCTGAGCTGCAAAGCCACCAACTCCTGAAGCAGCATCTCCTGCACCTTCCTAGGGCCCCAGTGCCTCCTAAAGTTGCACGTGGGTGGGCAGTGGGCAGTGGGCATCCCTATCAGGAAGCTGGCCCAGCCCAAACCCTCCCCAGCAGCTCTCCTGCTTGGCAGCATTGTCTCTGAGGTGGTCAAAAACATACTCACTGAAATGATCCTCTTTTCCCTTCCTCAAAATCAAGTTGATGACTGTGCCCATCAGTTCCTATATAATTACATCCAGCCTGCTCTCCTGCCTTTGACTCAAACTGTACTTAAATGAGTCTGACCCAGAACTCTTAATCAGTACACAAACGTGTTCTCAACCAAATTGTGAATGTCTTAAAGAACACTTAGAGCCACACTCTTGTCAAAATCTTACATGTCCAAGACAGACCAAAACGCAATTATTTAGCTATAATGCTAGATAATGAATCTACGGATCTTGACTGTCTAGCAATGTATCTTCTAAGGATATACTGTCTAAAGTATTGCAAATGACTTAGGGCCTGACAGACAGCAATCCACTTGGGATGCCTGAAGCCATCTTCCCACTTGGAAGAAAGATTTCAGCCATGAGGTTGGGACAAGAAAGATGAATGGGAACTAGGTAGAAGGAAGGAAGAGGCTAGAGATGAGAGGTATCTTCCAGACCAATGGGACAGCAGGAACAAAGGCCTGTTGTCCAATCAGAGTGCGACTTTCAAGTGTGATCATGGGGCAGAGATTGAATGGGCAGTAGAGCACCTCATGGTCACACATTTAACTTTGGATGGAGTCAGAGGACAACCTCTTTCCACTCCAGCAGGCAGAAGAAAGACAGTGAGGAAGTACGTAGATTTGTAGGTCCGAGGGTAGACAACTGAGAAAGTTTTCACACCATGACTTCTATTTTGTCTTTCCAGAGGGCAGCAAGACTATCGTCTAAGAAGGAAGGAGAAGGAGAGGTGGTAGCTTTCAAGAGTAAGAAAAAGGTTTGAAATAGCCACTGAGGAGAACAGAGAGAGAACCCCGAAGGAAAGCAGGAGGCTTGCTGAGCAGGCGGAGGGGCCCGCGGAGGTGGAAAAGGTACTTTCCATCGCTCAAGTTTGTGGCTGCCAAGCTTTCTTTACCACCTGGGCGCAGCAGATTCGGGTTGAGGAATCATCACCAGGAAGACAATGGACAGCCAGCAGGCAGGACAAGGACACGGGGAACTCCTGCCTAGAGAATGGCTCCAGCAGTGGACGGTGGATGATGGCAGAAAGAAAACCCAAGGTGCAGTGGAATAGAAGGTTTGATGATGCTGAAAAACAACTGTATTAGTGCCCCCAGCTGTTGAAGTATTAGAGGTTGGGCTTGCCCCTCAGAGAAGGCGCGGTTACCCTTGGTCACAAAGTTCAGCGCTTACCAATGCATCTGAGGCTGCAATGAGGTCAAGGAGCTGATATTCAAAGGGCCATGGCAGGAACTGGGAAGTGGACATGTGTTCCTGCTCCACACCTCTCAACAGATGTCCTGGAAGCCGCCACTCAGATTCCAGAGTCCACAGGACACAGTCAGTCCCACAGTCTCATTTTACAGGAGGGCACTGAGAAGGCCAAGTGTGACCTAAGGTCACAACTTGCTCTGGGGCTGGCCTTGGTGGGTGCTGCTCCCCCACCCCACCCCATCCCACCCACCCACCGAGGCCAGAGATCTCCTTTCCCTGGATGTGCTTTCCCAAGGCGACAAGAGACAGAGACGGCAGGTGAGGAGAGGAAGAGGAAGAGGCCAAAGCCAGGACCCCTGTAGCCTCCAAAGGTTAGGGCTCTGGACCTGCCAGTCCACTCCCCTACCTCACCGCACCAGTCAGTCCAGTTCCGGTCAGGCCGGAAGCACGTGGCCCCCACCCCTGGCGGTTGCCCTGGAGACGTGGCTGTTTACCAACAGCACCAAGCTGGGCGCCCCGTGGCTGCGGCGGATGGAGCAGTGGAGCTGCGAGGTGAGCACAACCGGCCAGCTGCCCGACCCTGGCCTGCCCAGTGTCCCTAGTCCCCGCTGACCTCAGAGAGGCCGAGACAGACCAGTCCCAGAGAGCCTGGCATCTCGCCCGTGGGGCTTCCCCTGAGCTGGCCTCAGGCAGAAATCCCAGGAGACTGGAAGGGAGCCTGTGAGAGATAGATTTCCCCAGGCTCACAGCAAGCCCTGCCAGAGATCACCTTTGCTGAATTAGGACAAGTCCCAGACTCGCAGCTGCTGTGTGGCCTAAGAAACAGCGAGGCCCTAAGCTCTTGCCGGGCTGTGCACAAGGAACCTCTGAACACAGGCCCAGACGCAGAAAAGGAGGTCCTAGTCACACTGAGAAGCAGAGGCAGCCTCTCCCCTCCCTACGCCTTTTGTTCTAGTCCACTGTAACTTTCTAGACGCTGGGTGTGCCCCTCCCCCAAGCCTCTCCTGCGTTTTAAGTTTGTGTGCTGCCAGGGTTGCCAGAACTTGCACAAAATTGAGTTACCCCACCCCCTCCCCACCCTTTGACCGCTGGAATCACCTCCCTGTTCCCCTTTCCCATCCTTGGGTCACTTGGTTCAGGGTAGTACTGTGCAGAGGACAGCGCATTCAAGTCGTTAGAGGTGGAACTGGGAATGGTACCAAAGTTTCCTCATCCCCCCTCCACCCAACAGCCATCTCCTGTTGATTCCTCTAAACATTTTCATCCCAAAAGCCTGGTTGGGTGGGTGGGGGTGTGTGTGGAAGAAGGTGGTATTAACTGATAAACAGTTTTAAAAGACCAATTCGTATGTATGCATCTTGGTATATACCAGCAGATGGTATGTAGGTGGTTATATTTTATTGCTTTTACTGTAAGTTTAGATTTGGGTTGTAAAATAGGATAGTCCAACCCTGTGGTGGGTTGTAGATACCCTTGGAAAACAGAAATCTTGCTGTAGCTTTTTTCATCCGATTTGCCTTCCTTCCAGTTGATGTGGTGATTCATCTTAAGGAGTGGGCACTTGCCCTTCTGGAACCTTCTTGGAGTCTGTTGTCAGTGTTCGTTTCCTGCTGCCTAGGAGGCCCCTGCAGTGCAGCTATTGTGTTTAAATAAACAGGCCACTTGCCTATTAGGCTGGCAGCTTGATGGATGCTCTCACCAAGAGCTGGTCAGATCACTTTGTGGTCGAGTGGCTGCCAGGCCGAAGGGGGAGGCGGGTGTGGGGGAGGGAGGGGGTGTAAAATGAACCAAGCTGAGATGATGATGGCCACTGCAGAAGCCTGCCTGGGCCGAGGGTGGCAGGCAGACAGTGGGACCCAGGGTGTGACTCTAAAGGCACAGTTGGCCCAGATTCCCAAACACCTGTTTCTTCTACCTCCCCTGCCCTTGCACTGGATGCTGGAGGCGCTGGTGTGTCCTCCAGAAAACAGATGGTCCCTGCGCTCAGGAGGAGGCAGTGAGTTCTGAAATCAGGTTGGACGGAATGGTTTTACCTGAGGGAGGTGTTAGTCTCTAAATAACCGTGAGTGGGCTTCTGGGAATTAGTCATAATTGAGGTTTTTCTGTGCGATCGCTCGCAGTCATGTTATCTTATGACCAGGGTGTCTTGAATGTGACACCCCCTGAACATAGCTAATTATATAGTGCCAAAAGGTATAGCAAGTGCATGCACATACTCAAGTTTTACTGTTAAAAATAATCCAGCAGAGCCTGCGAGAACACATGCCTTCGCTCATCCAAGTTGTTAAGGAAGAGGTTTCTAAGTTACCAAACTTACTGACAGTTAAGCCTTCCCAAGGCATGTGTGGGTGGTGGAAGCCAAGCTTGGGATAATTCTGGAGAAACTGTGGCAAATTAATAGCCATTCCCCAGTGGGAGGGTGGGTAGAGAAGGGACTCAAGCTTGTGTTGGGCACAGCAGTTGGACCGTAATGGCTTCTCAGGCTGTTCTTAGTGCAGTTGCAGAGCTGCCTCATTACAAATGAAGGACCTGGGCCGGCAAGATAGCTGTGTGGTCTAAAGCACCTGCTTAGGCAAGCTTAAGCAAGCGCCGGGACTGTAGTTCGATCCCTGGCACCACATGCTGCGCCAGCCCCACCCCCAAGGCAGGCTGAGCAGGCCAGAGTCTGGCGTAGTGGTGTACCCCTGTAATCCCAGCGCTGGGGAGGCTGCAAGCAGGAGGTTCACTACGAGTCCGAGCTGTGTAGTGAGTCGCTGTAACAACCAAATACATAAAATAAATAAGTTTAGAACTGAACTCTGAGGGGTAACAGAATCTTCACAGCTGATCAGAAAATTGATGACATTAGCAAGGAAATGGGCAGATAATTCTGATGCCAAAACTCTGCTAAGGAGAAGGTTTCAGAATAACGGCAGCCATTGGGTGTGAAAGATGAGATACAAGTGGAAATGAGACAGGAAAAAGACTAGGCTCCAGCTGTGAGTGGAACGGAACAAACACAGAGGCCTGGAGAGAAAGAGAGAGGGGATGACTTTGTCTGAGGTTTTGCACAGAGCAGGACATCATGAATATACAGAGATACCATGTTTTGGTGGTGAGAGAGAGGGCACTCCCTCCACTGAGGCAACACTGGAAACGTGTTCAGCATGGCAAGGTGAGAACTGAAAATGGAAGGGATTTGAATGGCACTGTTCAGGACTGGGTGAAGAAGGGCACTTGGGGACAATGAATTTGAGGTAAGTGTGTACAATTAGAAGAGAAGAAATTGACTCACAAATTGTTGCCCGTTTTTGAGGCAACACAGATGCATAGATGGTAGCTTGCTGGAATCAACCTCCTGTCATTTCTATGCAGTGGACAGGGCAAGCACAGGCCCTAGTATTATTACTGATTAGTACTGACTGTGAAGACGACCACCAAGGACACCTGGGGTAACTGAAAGCAACAGGGGATGTGCTGGACCTAGAGTAACAGAGCATACTAAACAGGCTTATAGTCACAGCCAAAGAAAGCCCTTAACATTTAATTAAACCTCTACCATATACCAGGTTTGGTGTTTCTGTTTGACATGCATTATTTCAGGTTCTTATCTTTGTATTATAGACCAAGAGACTGAAGTTTAGGGGTGTTTTCAGTATTTTCAAGATTGTATAGCTCATAGAATAAGTGGGGAAAGTTATGTAAGAGAAACGGAGAGTGGTGAGCTTATAAGCCTGACACAGAATTCAGGTCCTGTGACTCCTGGTCCTCAGGCATTGTACAAAGAGCTACTAGGAAATTACTAGAAGGTCTTATGAGGCAGAGAGGGATGTGGCCAGGCTGTGAGCAGAAAAAGCAGTAGTCGCCATGGCGATCAGGACTCAGCGGAAGAGAGGGAGACCTTTGCAACAAGACCTTTAGAGCATTATGGGGAAGATGTGACAGTAGACTGGAAGGACAAAGTGGTGATAATGGTGTTAGTGGAGCAATCACCACGATGGCCGAGAAGGTGACATGACGTGGCAGTCCCAGGTCTGCCCAGAGACGTGCTCTGCCAGGTCTTAGTGTGTTGCTTCTGTTTGGATTTAACCAGTACTCATGAGCACCACCGGTGTGAGACCCAGCACTCGGTCCTTGCGGTCTCCACATGGTAATTGGAAGATAGAAACATAACCAGGAATCAAGAGACGGGAGGTGATGTGGTGGGAGTGAGCCAAGAGTGGTCCTCTGGGAAGCAGCTCCTGTGAGTGCAAGGGACCTGGGACTGAACGTCCTAAGACCTGGGTTCTGCAGCAGTCTCTCCGAGTCTCCCACCAGCCAGCTCTCTAGCCCCCGGGCAGCCACTCTGTCTTCTGCTGCGTGTAGCTGCAGCATCAGCTTGTGCTCAGATTTCTCTTCAGAGTTAGTTTAGGATGGAGTTTGACAAATGATGGCCCACAGGGCCAAAATTGGCTGGTCAACTGTCACTGTGTGGCTGGTGAGCCGAGAATAGCTTTTACATTTTAAATCGTTTTGGAGGGGAGAGGAATATGTTTGTGACATATGAAATTCCAATTTCAGAGTCCCTGTATGAAGTTTTATTGGATGCAGCTATACAAGTTCATTTACATACTGTCTGGGGCTGTGCTGCAGAGGCAGGATTGAGTCGTTAGGACAGACTGTGTGGTCTGCAGTGCCCCAAATAGCCCCTCACTGGCTCTTTGCAGGAAAGGTTTGTCGACCCCTCGTTTAGAAGCCCAGTGCTTTCCCTTGTGATTCTGGCAGAGGGCTTCCTGTCCTTCCCATCCCCGATGACCAAGTTAGAGAGGGATATTATGGTAAGTGATTTCTGCAGAGCCACTCAAGAAGACGGAATGACAAGATGGTAGGAAGAGGAGTGAAGGAAGAGCAAACTCTGGTTGGGTTGAGCAAGAGGAAATAGGACGGACTGAGATGTAAAGGGAAAATAGAGATCCCGAGTGTGGTTTTGCTGCTGTGAATGATGATGCCAGGCCATGCTGCTTGCCCTTTCTTTCAGGGAGCTCTCCAAAGGGTAGAGCAGGGGTAGATAGATGCTCTTGAGCAGAGCTGAGCCTGATTTTCCCGCTGAGCATGTTAACAGCACCATCTTCCCTCTCTGGGAAAAGGCAGTCGCCCCTAACTCTGCTGACTATGCGGCTACATCCGGGGATGGTACAGACCACCTCCAAAGGAGGGATCCTCCGTGTGCAAGCCAGCAATCCCTGAGTACATCAAATCTCCTTGCTCCAGGACATCATCTGCCCTTCCCTCTCCCTGGACACTTTCCTAGATCAAGAGCAAGCAAACTGTGACCCCAGCACCCAGTGTGACCTACCCTTGTTTTTGTAAATGAAGTTGTCCAAGAACACAGCCACAGCCGCTGTGCTGAATGTGCTGTCCATGCTGTTTTGTGCTTAGTGGAGGCTTGAGTGGTAACAGAGACCAGACAGCTGCCAAAGGTGATCATATTTATGGAAAACGTTGGCTGGCCCCTGCTGTAGGTTGTCACATGGCTTGTTTCCTCTTGTCACTGGGGTCTCACAGCTTAAAGGCCCCTTCTCATAAGAATAAGAATTAGTTTCCCATCTTAGCTAGTCTTTGATACAACATTGTATATATCATTATGACAGACTCAGCCTGCCCTGAGGGTGGGGCTGGCGCAGCATGTGGTTCCGGGGATCAAACTGTGGTCCCTGTGGTTGCCTAAGCTTGCCTAAACAGGTGCTTTAGATTGCTGAGCCATCTTGCGGGCCCACAACGCTGTTTTATTTGTAACAATTTTTACTCTTTGAAATACCTATGAGTTGTAAATCTAGTGCCAGTCTTCTCTCCTTATAATAATTTAAACTCAGGGACTTGGATTCACCAATATTTTCAAGTCCCTCCAATGAATGAATGAATCAGTGAATGAATGGATGGATGGATGAATGAGTGAATGAATGGAAGTCGGTGTCTTTTTGGATGCCAGGCTCCCAGCCTCTAGCCCATTGGTGCTTATCCTTGGCATTTGGAGTGTGGGTACGCAGAACCAGCTACCCCAGGAAGTTTATTTAACCCATATCCTTGTCTGCTTGCTCCCATTTCCTTAGGGGTCCTGAGAAGCAATGGCCACGGAAGCCCCTGTGAACATAACACCGCCTGAACACAGTACTGTTGCTCACACAGCAGCCGACAGCTTCATCTGGCAGCCAGACTCACTAAAAATGCACCTCATCAGGCCCAAGTCCGCCAAGGGCCGGACAAGACCCCATTGCCACAAAGCACAGGCCACGGAGGAGTGCGCTCATGGTACACTTTCCTCCCCACCTCCAGTCAATCCCAGTGAGCCACCCAGCAGCCAGAAGCCAGGAGCCTGTGCATCCGCACTGCCAGCTCGGGGAGCTGCCGGGGAGATCCCTGAGCGGCTGCACCAAGTGCTTGCCGGGGTTTCCTCCTCTCTCAATAAATACCCGGTCCTTCCTTCCATCAACAGAAGAAGTCTGGAGAAGGGCGCTGCAGACACCGTCACTAAAAAGGCTGTTTCGCCACCACCAAGCAGCATCCAGGCACGCTGCCCAGATGGGCCCTGCTCCATGAAGACAAACAAAGAAGATTCCAGAGCTCAAGCTCACGTCCGTGCCCTGGAGAGGAACTTCATCCTGCGTACCAAGAGGCAGGGCGCCGCCAGGGCTGGAAACCTGGCAGAACCGTCAGACCAAGAGCCGAGGCTGCTGCTTGCTGTCAGGTCACCGTCAGGCCAGAGGTTCGTCCGCCACTTCCGGCCGACTGATGACCTGCAAACCGTTGTGGCTGTGGCTGAGCAGAACAACAAAGCCACCTACGGACACTGCAGCATTGAAACAATGGAGGTGCCCAGGAGACGGTTCTCTGATCTCACCAAGTCACTGCAGGAGTGTGGGATCCCACACATGTCTGTGTTGGGCATCTCACTGGAAGAGAGAGGGGAGGCCCTGAGTCCACAGCACCCTACAGGAGCCCTGGGTCTCTGAGCAAGGAGCATGCTTGGGTGCGGAGGCTTCCCATGCAGCCTGGTTCCAAGTGCCACATGAGCCTGGTGCAGCTGTGACCCTTGGCCTTGACTCCACAGTGCCCTCTGAGGCTATGACACCTGCGCGTGTGCCGAGTGTCCTGGGAGGACCCCCAGCCATTACATGCACTTCACCCCCAGGGCCACAGGTGGGGACCAAGGCTTGGCCCGAAACAGCTGTGGCCAGGCCTTCTCCCTCCCATAGTGCTGGGACCTTCCAAGACCTCCGTCCTTTCTGGAGCACCTGTGGCCCTTATAATGAACTCTGATTCATGAAGCCAATAGTTTGCCTCTCTGTATTTGACCAGGATTAAACACTTTCAAGAGAGGATTCTAGTCTGGTAAATAACCAGGGTTTAGGGAATATATAACTGCTGTTTGTATTTTCTACAAGTATCTTTAAGAAATAGGCTAGCAACCCCATCTTCAGAACAGTCCCTCTGCTTGGCTGGAGAGGGTGATCACAACCTTGGGGGATTTCTGAGTGTAGGAGGAGATGTCAAGGGGAAGAATAGCTCTTCCACTAGTACAAAGCTCCCAACAATTTTTCTAGGACAGTTCTGGAACTGACAGGTAGGTTGCTCATGTGGCTGTGGGTACAGTTTTATAGACACTGACCATGATCAGACATTAGGCAGCTCTTCTCTGTATGCAGAATTCTTCTGAAACTGAGACAGGCCGTTGAGATCCAATTTCCTTTACTTTTGTCTGTAAAGAATGCTTTTGTTTTCAGAATATACAGACCTACAAGTCTGTACAAGTTTTCACAAAGGGCCACTTAGGCTACCTAGGAATGGGTAAATTATTTGACTTTCCTATTTTGGTGACCGGCCCACCTCGGACACAGAAGACTCCTTCCATGATGACAGAGCACCCTGTGCTCTGATTTTAAATACTCTGTGGGAGGAGGAGGGCACCTCCCTGGGCTTCTTGGCTGTCCTGGAAGAGACCATGAGCACACAGCTGCTCACTGACGTGGAGTTCATCTGACCACCTTAGTCTTAGCTGCCCTGAAGACTATGGAGTCTTCTTTTTCCACCTCTGAAGTAGAAATGTAGAAAATTTGCCAAAGCTCTCCCATACCTGATGTAGAGGCCAAATCGCCATTCACAGCAAGCAACACTCAAGACTTTCTGGGCACCTTGTCCCTTCTGCCCCAGAGCACCACCATCACAAAGCCCTGGACACTGGGTACCTGCCCTGGGCACATGCCCCCAGCCCCTGGTAGGCAGAGAAGGCAGCATCAGGAGTTCTAGAAGGATCTAAATGTTGTTGCCTCAGCAACAAGGGCATCTTAGGCATAAAGAAGATCAGTGGGTAGAAATATTCCTGCACACTGGTAATGGCAATGACCACCACATGGTTCGCTCTGAAAAAAGTTTGCCTGTCCCAACTGCACCCCACACCCAGATCACTGTAGAATAAATTACTTCGGAATGTTTGCAGAATGTCTTAATACATTCTGGCTTAGTCAGCCACCGCTAATTAGAAAGATCTGCAGGAGGTACAAGGCTGGCAGTGCCACTGCTTCCAATCCCTGACCCTGCAGAAGAGGTGAGTGGCCTGAGCTTGGAATCCACAGTACAGGAGCTTCACCTCCCACTGGGACGCAAGCGCATAACTCTGCTGCTGCCTTTGGGGACTGGAGGAAGGGCCACCCATAGAATGACACCCAGCCGCAGTAAGAATAAACCTCCCATGCACCTTTGCCTTGCTGATTTCTCCAGAAAGGAAAGCTTTAGAAAACTTGGGCAAAGTGAAACCTGTTTGAAGGGAGATAGCATTTTCTGCTTAGGGGTTTCCTCCTGCCCCGGAGCTTAGAACTATGGGGTGGTAAAAACATGGGAGGCATGAAGCAGACACAGTTTAAGATATTCTAGGGTATGCAAATAAAGCTAGATTTGAACCACCATCATAGACAGCTTTTGGACAAAAGATGATGCTACTAACAATAAAAACTGATTTATGTGAAGTGGTTTGTGCAGAAGTTCATTTTGTCCCTTAGCCTGCGACTTTAGCCACCACGCCCTAGTGAACAGAAGGATTTGTTAGCCCAGTATTCAGTTTTCTCCTTGGGAAAGCACTTGTGCTATAATTAGAACCAAATCCTTTTTTTACACACACACACACACACACACACACACATACAGTGCAGATACCAACACAGAAATCTCATGGTGCCTACTTCTAGCTTGTCTTAGCACTGAGCTTCCCCTAAACATCATGCAAACTGCTTTTTTTTTTAAAAAAAAAAAAATCTATTATTAATTAATTAATTTGGTAAAGGGTCTCACTCCACAGCTCAGACTTGTGCTGATCTCCCGTTTTCAGCTTCCCCAGTGCTGGGATTATAAGTGTGCACCACCGTACCTGGTTTCAGTAGCTGGCTTGGCAGGCCTGGGGCAGGTGCTGCATAGCACATGGTACTGGGGATTGAACCTGGGTCCTTATGCTTGCCAGGAAGGTACTTAGACCACCAAGTTCTCTCTCCAGGCTGCAAATTGCTCTTGATTTTGAGGGCTAGAAAGAACTCTACTAGCACCTAAAGATCTTTTTGGCTATGAATGTGGCATTGCCAACTGGGCAACCTTGGGTGACTGAGCCAACAGTCTAAATCCAGTGGCCCTAGGTAGGTCAATCTTACCTATATTGTGATCACAGACCTCAGTGGTCCATTTAGCCGACGGTCACTGATGGGCTACCCTGCGTCACACTTGGTGACAGGCATGAGTGCCCTAGTAAAGCGTTAGCAGAAGAACATGGAACCACTACCAGACTCTCGAGCTGGGTGCATGAAAGAGCCCAGAGCGAGGGTCACATTATGTCCTACTCTGGCTTCTCTCTGCCCTCCCTAAAGGAACTACACATAGACACACACACACACACACACACACACACACACACCCCTTTTCCATTGGTGTCACTGGGAAGATTGCTCCTTAAGGACATGAACTCTGCATAGGACAAAGCTTTATGACAAGTTATCCCAGAATATGTCCTGATAAAGTCCAAAAGGTAAATTAATCTTGGCAGCAGAAAGAACAGCAGGAGCTATGAGTGACTCATCATTTAGAATCCCCAAATTTTGTACCAACAGATGGCAGGTGGTTTTGACACAACAGTCCTCCCTCTGGAAGCACCTGGGGACTCAGCCAGCAGCTGTCAGGCCAGGGCAGTCCTGCCAAAGAGATGGCCTGTGAAGTGGACTATGGGCCAGCAGTGACCCCAGAGCTCCCATATGACAAACCTCACAAAGAAGAAAATAAGATGAGCCCAGAGTCATTCCATTCCAATAATGATCTTGGAGATGCGTGATGGGTCACCAGCTCCACAAAAGTAGGCACGAAAGAGCAAAGCTTTGCTTTAGCAGATGCTCTCATCAGCCATTTTCAAGGCGCTTCCAAAATCAAAGCCACTTTGTCCCAAAGGCAAAGAAATTTCTCTACATAATTTTTGTTAAGGTCTTAACAATAAGCTAAAAGAGTATTTGATTTTCGAGTTTGGGGCATATGTTAGATGAGCTCTTTACTTTAGTCAGAGGATCTACTTTTTTGCCACCTAAACAGAATCACAAGCAAACCAGAGTATTTTGGTTGGCATTCAGGTGACTGTTTGGATGTCAGTCTCAGAATGAAACAAGAGTAATTGTTTTCTTAGTCTGAGGCTACACATCCTGGTGATGTTAAAAGTTCCTGACTCTATTGACCCTTTCCACAAGGCCAGAACCAACCAAATCCCTCCAGAGGAAAGATCAGAGACACGTTAGAGGAATTGGCAGTCAAAGTAGAGCAGACTTTTGGTGACTCAGATACCAACATGTAAGACAGTAATTCACCTTACAAAAATAAAATTAGGTGGGGGGGTTTTGGTCCACAGTGGTGGTGTGTGATTTTCCTTTCTCGGTTAGAGAAGAGTTCCTCCCAGCCTGCTCCGACGTCCCTCTGTGTTCCTGTGCCTTCTGACAGTTCAGGAGGCAGCAGCTCTCCCAAATGGGGGGCTGATGGAGAAGACCACCCCTCTGGAGGTAATTGTGGACACACTTAAATCCCACTGCATGAAGCTGAGCAACCGATGCGACAGGTGCTAGGGGGTAAAACTGGCATGCCTGTCCTATCCAGAAGGGCACTCTTGCTAGTGAGCTGAGTAGATTGTAGGAGCCAGGATGGCAGATGCCAGAGTTGAAAGAGCAGCCCATGGAGTAGCTGGGAGCCAGGCAAAAAGCAGCGGTGGCTGGGGTAGGACAGCAGCCATGGATGGCACGAGAGGCGGTCAGATTCTAGACAGGGAGCCTCTTTACCCTGGAGGGAAAAAGTACCGTTTGGCAAGTTGGAACCTACCCAAGTGAATCTGGTTGGACCAATACCACCAACGTGGACTTTTTTTGCAAAGATGCAATCAGAACACAGCAGCCAGGGGCATATACTCAGCAGCAGTATCTCTCCTAGGTAGGAAATGCACAAAAAACAAAGCATACAAAGAACATCAAAGCTATTAATTGCTTACATTGAGAAGAGATCTAACTAAGAAAGCCGTGGTTTCACTTACTGTTCAAGTTAAAACTCATGACCATCTTACTCTAGGGATGGGACTGAAGATGGAAGCTGCCAACAGAGACAACCCTGCTCCGACACACTGGTGCCTCATCTATCTAGCTCCCCTTTTCATCCCTCTCTTGCTACCCTTTCTTCCATTTATGCAAATTGAGTAGCTGATTGGGGATGCATGGCCTCCTAGGAGGGTCTAGTGATCCAATTAGTGAAGCTCCTAGCTTCGCTATCATTTCGATGACTGCCTATTCCTTACAATGAGGGAGCTGCACAGTTGGGTCTTCAGAACTGAACTTGTCTGACATTGGGTCCTCTCTGATGAGCAGTCTGGGTAACACAGGTCCACTGTGGAAGCTGCTGCACTAACCACAATCTCCATCCAACTCTGGGATGTGGTGAGTGCCCACCAGACTAGACTCAAGTGTTCTGTCCACTGAAGACAGACTCTGGACTCTTGGACACGTAATAAGGGGCTTTCTCCACCCAAGTCTCAGCCTCAACTTATATTTTTCCTTTAAATGGAGCTCGCAGTCCTGATTGGATTCAAACCATCTGTGAGCATATTCAACATATATATATAATGCCAAGCACATATTAGACTCATCACTAAATAGAACATGTCCCAAACCCTTGCTGTTATAGAAGTCACATTTGATAGGGAGAAGACTAAATAAT
>PVKN010004369.1:0-33748 GCA_004027915.1 Capromys pilorides
TATTGAACTATTAATGATGAAATTCACATTTATTCCTTAGATTCCATTTCATATACAGTTCTCTCTCTCTCTTTTTCTTTTTTCTTTTCTTTTTCACTTTGGGCTTTCCAAGGAAAATACTTAGAAAAAAATGTGTTTATATCCCCGAATAAACCACATGATTATAATAATGTTAGCTGTAATTCTGTGTAAATGTTATTCCTTATAATCTTTTATACATAAAAAGTATTTTCACTTTTCAAATTTCTCTTTCAATTTAATAATATGCAGCCATTATGCAGTTTCTAAGTTTAAGCTAACAGCTTGGCATTTGTGCATACACATACACATTTCAGCACATAATATTTCAGTGAAAAGGAATTGAGGTAGTGTGTGAATTGGACATGTCTAGTCCAAAAAATCAAAACTATTTCAAAATTCAAAACTTTCTCATTACCAACACGACGCCACAATTGGGAAAGTCCATACCTGTTCTTCGGTGACAAGTCACAATGAAACTGCAGTTCAGTTTCAGATTTTTTCTTGTATGAGATTATTAAAAATATGCTATAAAATTACCTTCAGCCTGTTTATAAAGTGTCCAGGAAATGTAAATAAATTTCATGGTTAGACTTCAGTCCCATCCCTAAGATATTTAATTATGCATATGTGAGTACTATTTCCAAACCTCCAGAATCCAAAACACCAAACACTTTCAGCGCATTTCGAGCAGTGGATCCTGACCTGTGTCAACAGTGGGAAGCAGGACTCCAAGAATTGGTGCGTGGATCTGAATCCACAGGAAGTCAATACTGCAATATACATAAAATATCCACTAACTATCCTTCTAAATCACAGGACTGTAGTTTCCTCTAGAACTGGGACGCTACCTCTTGTACCTTTGTCAGTGTGAGTCTAGCACAGTGCTTAGCTTATAGGAGAACCATGTTGAATATAAGAAAAAGACTTGATGACTCGCCTTTCTACCTATGCCCTCAGGACAAGTACTTGCTGGGAAGTTAGATCTCTCCTCTGCATTTGGTTTTCATGACTTTCTCACCAAGGCTGTTCAACTGCGTGTGATCCACAGGGACTCAGAAGGCCAAGGCCCTCTTGCTGCTCACCAACTTGTCCATTCAACAGTTCCCATCAGGATAGTATTTCCTGGAAAATATCTAGGAAAACTAAAATTTTTATATTCACCTATGTAAACACCTTGGGAACATTTAAGATGTGGCTATCCCTATGCTAGACATTTTCACAGTGGTTATCTCATTGCTTTTATATTGCAGTTCTTGTGTTGAATATCATCAACATTATCTTACAGATGAGAAAGGAAAGCTTAAATATATTGGCAGAGCACTCTCTTGAAACCTATCTCCCTGTCTCTGCATGTAGTTCACATTCCACTCTATCAAAGCTTAGGAAAACAGGCTTTCTGTTTGCCTTCCTCTCTTCTGTTCCTTCTCCAAACATTGCTCATACAATGGAATGGAATTCCAAGGAGATAGAAATGAATTATTTTCTTTTGGAGCTGCTTTTTCTTTGGAGTTGTTCCCAGTTCTTGGGTGACCCATGGTTCAACTTCCACATCCTCTCCTCGACCCTCACATCCTCTCAGATCTCTTTTCCAAGAATTCTCTCCAACCCTATGTGATGAATAACCTGGTCTGCTTCAGCATGGAAAACAACAGCCCCTGAGCTCCCAGTCCTTGGCTGCAGTAAAGGCCTCCAGCCACCCATGCACTTAGTCCTGCTGGAACTTAGTGAATCTCAGGTAGTAGAAGATTTCTAGCATTTCTAATAAAGAGAACATCCTGGAGGAGATGAAATAAAGTGACCATGCCTACTAGTACAAATTCATGCATCACTTACTGATTATTTATTTGCTAATTCTTTATTCTGCACAAGGGTATGAGATAAATAAAACTCAAAAGTGAATAAATTGCATAAGGTCACCAAAATTGTGTAAGGGATATGCATTAAAAAAATCATTGCAATATAACATGAGAACTTACGTAAGAACTAGCTAGTGCGTGTGAGGTGAAGCTTCCAAGATAAACTCACTGATATTTGAAGTCTGACCTTCACAGCTACTGAGATGTATGCTTTCTTGTAAAACTTGTGGTAGTTTCACCTTACTATCTGTAAACTTGGTGTAAGTATATCTATTTTTTCATTATGAAGAAAATGAAGCATATGAATCAATAAAATAATCCAGTATATGCTATCTCCTGTGTTATGACAAAAGAAGGGCAATAATTCTTTTTCCAAAGTTAAACCCATATAGACAAACTGAAATAAAAGAATTTTCTATGACTAAATTGCAAAGAAGTTGAACTGGTATTATTAGATGTATGTATTTGATTAAATAAGTACATTAAATGAAGTATTATAATTTAAGAATGTGTGTGGATGTGAGACAGAGAGAAAGAGAGGAGGAGGAAGAGAGGAGAGATAAATTGGTTTGTAAAGTATTATTATTATTATTATTATTATTATTATTATTACTATTATTTTAATGCATTTAGAACAGGGCATACAGGGTTTCACTACGCAGATCAGACTCATAGTAATTTTCCTGTTTTCAGCCTCCCAAACACTGGGATTACAGATGAGTGCCCCCACGCCCAGTCTCAATCACATTTTCAGGGCACCCGGGAGCAGGACCAGCATGACAAGCCATGTAAAGATTTGATTGCTCAGTCTATTGATTGGGTTACCCCAAAATGTATTCTCCAATCATTCTTAAAAGATTTTTAAAGCATTGGAAGTCATTAACCTGACTGTAATCACCAGTGCTAGAAAGGAAGCTGTGTAAAAAAACATGAATTCGAAGGAGGATTAGTCTGAAAGAAAACAGCATATACACGATTAACTTTGGAGACAGCAACTTTTATGACTCTGAAATAATGCAAATCAATGTTGAATAAATGTTCAAAATCATATGGCAAAAAGAATTCAAGACCAGAATTCTGGTCTTTCTGTGTCTAGGAATCTATGCATGCCATCTTGAGAGCCTAAACTTCCCTGCGCCAGGGAAGCAGGATCCTGGGAAGTCTCTTTCCTCTTGCTTTGCTAGCATAAGGGATTGGAGAATCTCAGCATTACTCTTCTCACCTCTAATTCATACTGTATCAAGCTCTAAGTGGAGAAGAGGCCAAATGAAAAGATGGTGGTGCTAATGAAGTATGATGTCTTGTCCCAGAGTTATTTTGTTGTTACTATTTTAATGTTTTTACTGTGAAAATAATCGCAAGGTGGTTGCCCCATGATTTTTGTCACACACACCCTCAGCCCTCCCTCTGTTGCTTCCATAAGGTGGACTGGGGCTCTTGGTTGGTGAATTCCAGTAAGACCTCTCGTAACTCACCTGGGCTCCTCACCTAAGGTTTGTTTTTCCTAACTCAGCAATGGACCCGATGAAGTACAAGAAAGTACCAGTGTAAAAGAAGTACTTCTCATGTGCAAATATCATGTTGTTTCCCTTCTGTAAGAACTTGAAAGGGTAAATAAAATCTGAAAGGTACAATAGATACTGTAAAAGAGAAAGAAACTGTTCAAAGGGAAGGAATAACTGGGACAAGGAGAAGGAGAAAACAAAGAAGGAAGGAAGGCAAAAATATATATGTATATATATATATATATATATATATATATATATATATATGCACAGGATAGTTTGATGATTATACTGCTCATTTGTATCAGCTATTGAGAGAAATAGATAATGCTTAACTTTTTTACTTCTTCCTGTTAATTTGTGGACTAGTTTTGCATGCTTGTATCTGGTAACCTGAACAACTAATTTGAAAACAATAACATGCAATATAACAGTCATTGTTAAATCCTTATTGCCTTAAATGAAATTCCATATTTTTCCTTCTTTTTTTTTAATATTCTTTATTCTTTTTTTTTTTTTTTTCCTAAAGAAACACTTCACATACATGGTACATGTCTCCAGACTAGAAACTGCTGGTTGTGCTGCCCGAGGCAGTGGAAATGTGCCCAGGACCAAGATTCCTTCTTTGGCTGGGACTCTCTTCTGTTATGAGGAGGGATCAAGATGGGCTTCCAACATTTTCATTTTGACCAACACCTGCTGCTGTAAAACCAGGCTGGAGAAATCACAGAACAATAAAACTCTCTCCTGGGTTCCAATCTTCCAGGAATGCCTCTGTTTTTATCTATGTGAAAGACGAGCATTTGAAGAAATTTTGTGCAGTTCTAATCAACCCCAGTCCATTTGAACCATCTGGGTTTAAATCCTAGTTCTACCCTTTGCACCACTATGGAAAGTAAATGTGCCACTCTGAGCTTTAGTTTCCTAAATCTGAACCACACAGGGTTACTAGAATTAAACAACACATGAAAGTAAAATTCTTAACATCATGCCACTGCTCTGTCAGCCATCACTATTGTTATTTCTGGTAGAATTAAGATAATAAAACCTGTAGTCTTTTCACCATAACCCTCTGATCACTGCTAACAGCTTCATCCTAGTCACAGAAATTTACACTTATCGCTTTGTCACCGAGTCCCAACTCTGTCTTCTGGCTTCTGTGACCAGCATTGCCCTGGTAGCTGCATTTTCACTTTTCATCTTTACATTTATTTCACGTCACTACCATTTCAACCTTACAGCATGATCAGAAGGTATGTTTATGATCCAGCTAGCCCTCAGACATTTCCAACACCATCTCTCCTTGGATGTACCCAGGGCTTCTGAGCTGTATCTATGGCATACGCTACTTTGGTAACATGGTAAAATCTAAAAACCTATTATCAAATTATTTTAAAGTCCAAATCCTGAAAATTTCAAACAAATTATATTAACACCATATTGGACTATAGTTAGTCATATCAAAATAAATGTGTGCTACACTAATATCTGCATTTTATTTACTCAGATTTTTTTAATGTAAAAAGCACAATACATGCTATAACTTGGATTTCCAATGACAAGAAACATTATTTTGCAAAAGTCTGCTATGGGGCATGAAAGTTTTAATGTTTATTGTTTTTCCAGTTACTGGAAATATGATGATAGTTTGTCACCTAACTCCATAATAAGTAAATGAAGGGCATGCTAACTTTCAGTTGGAGGCAGTGCAAACAATGATGTAATTCTTCTCATCCTTAGTTTGCAGCCCCTGACTTCTACCTAGAGACTTCCTGACCAGTAGAGTCAGCAGTTTGGTTCTTGAAACAAGATTTCAGATTCCCCCCAGTACCCCAACCTTTCCAGAGGCTGCTGCTTTGCACACTCTCTCTAGGTGTGTGTGTGGTCACCAAACACACTGTGGCATCTTGCGTATGATAGCCTTGGGGATGCTGCTTCACTTCTTCACTGTAGACAGAAATCTTTATTGTTTTAGTAATTCCGTCAGGAGACCTTCATAGATTGTACCATCTTCTCTGAATATTTTGTTTCTGCCCGATGTGTGTTATCACTGACCTGGAAGGCAACCACTGCCAGGCTTACCTCTGAGGTTCACTGCTATACTAGTAGCCACGCAGAGTTTTTGTTTAAACTTAAAAATCAGCAGAAGTCATTTGAATCATCACTATTATCTCAGCAAAATCCCCTCTTCTCTTAAAGCAGAGTCTCCTTATGCAATTCACGCTGGCCTTGTGCAAACTCTTTGTGGCCCACAGGCTGGTCTCAAACTCACAGCAAGTGAACTAATTTGATTCCTATAAGAATTGTATGCTAGAAGTAAAGAGGACCATAGTGCTTATTTTCCATAGGAGAGAAAATCCAGTGGCTTCAAAGGGAAAGAAATAGGAACCAACAACTCAGGAGTGAAATGGAATTCACGTTCTCCTGCCTCCACAACTGCCCACCTCCAGGAGCACAGACATTGTAATGGCAGCTTGGAGAATATCTATGGTCAGTTCTCTATAGCTTTTCTTCACCATAAACCCCATGACTTGTGGTTCCTGAGATCAGCAGGAGGGTATGGGAGAAGAGCCCCCACACACTGACTTCAGGGAGCTTTGGGAAGAAGCTGAGCACCAAAGGTCTTCAGATTTCAGCTGCTTGAAGCTCTCAGGGCTGAGTTTGAGGGTCTAGAGACTGGGCATGGTGGCACATGCCTGTAATCCCAGCACTTGGGAGGCTAAAAACAGGAGGATCACTGCAAGTACGATCCGTGTAGTGAGACCTTGTAGATCTGTAATAAATACATAAAAAGAGAAGTTTGAGAGGCCAGGTAGTATTCCAGTGGCAGGAAGGCAAAACACGTAACCACTGCAGAGCATCTGGAGCTGTTTCATGCAGCATGCCCCTGCTAAAGTGAAAGACACAGAACCCAAGAGAAGGAAGGGTCTGTGCATATGAGGCCAGAGGCACCAGGTCTCCTGAGTCCCACTGGGATCTGAGGTGTTCTCGTTACATCATTTAGTATTACCTTCATGAATCCTAGTTTTCTTGGGAGAGACATAATCAGTGTGGATATATGTGAATGACTACTCCATGCAAGTACTTTTCTGAGACAAACTTCAAAATAAAAAATAGAATGTGAAGCACAGCTTTGAATTTCCTCCTTACTGTTTCCCGTACAAAAATATCCATATTATATATTTGAAATCTAGGACTTGATAAAGCTTCATGCAAGTTGTATGCCTATTGTGCTGCATATGTAAAAAATGTATGCTTGTTCATGAATAATTGGAATTGCTACATTGCACATGCATGTGTGCATATACATGTATACAGACTACACATACATGTAAATCATCACAACACAGGAATATGTATATCTATATCATTCATGCTTTTGAATGCACCTTAGTATGTTGCAGTACAGAAAGTTAATCAGAGTTGTGCATATGCAACACATGGTGTGTGTATATAGCAAACATGCCAAATATACACATATGTGTACAATGTACACAATATATATGTCTATGCATGTGTATATTCTGAGATGGGCATATATATGGAGATATAAATGCACTCATTTAAATATACATTTTACGTGTTAAATGTATAAACACATTTATGTGCATGCATATATCCTAAGACAACTGTGCGTATGAATCTACATATCTGTGAATCATTTCAAAATTCAGCACTTATTCACTGGCTTCTCTTCCTCAGCCCTGACACCCTTTGCTCCACCCTACCTCATCAGTATGCTCTCTGGGATGGGGCTGTGGATGGAAATGCCTGTTCTGCACACACCCTCATTCTTGAGAACACACACCCTGTCCAGTGATAGTTTTGTCCCAGAAGGGAGGGTCAATACCAAGTTCCAGACAGCGCCAGAAGAGGAGACAAACAGGATGAGGCTGGGGCTGGAAGGCTCATAAAACTGTCCCAAGAGAGCACCTAAAAGACTTGGGGACCTGGGACTATAGAACACAGCTTGAAACTTTGTGTCTCTGTTCAGTGTGTTGCTCTCCTTCCAGCCAACTCAACATGTGTGACTGCTAAGAAAGACCCAGGAAACCCATCGTGTGAAGGAACAATTAAGGAAAGTATCATTTGAATTGCAAAATTTGCAAGAGGAGATATGAACTTTATAAAGTCTCTTCCCCAGTGAATAACCAACATTGAAAACAGGTGAATAGTAAAGTGAAGTAACCATTTACTGGCCAAAGAAATACTTTCTATTTGCTGTGCATGTGGAAGGCCTTGGAAATACAGAGAAAGAAGTCCTTGCTGCCCCGGGTCCCCTCATCTATGGAGGAGCTCAAGTGAGCAGAAGACAGTACAAGGCAAGGAGACGCAGGATGGAAGGGGCAGCTCTTGCTCAGCATGCATGCTCAGGAAGGGGTCGGGAGCTTCAGAAGTGAGGAAAAAGTGGCCAGGAGTGGACATAGGAATGCACCCCATTAGACTGGTATAAGCCAGTACAGAAACTTGGGGACACAGGAGTAAGACAGAACTGGGAAGAAGCAGCCACTGCCTGGGGCTGGAAAAGGTGAGGGGGCAGGAGGCGGAGCTGTGAGAATATGAAAAAGGAAAGGAAACCAGATCCAATGGGTAATGCTGAGACTGCACCAGGAAGGGAGACCAGGCCTGGTGGGCAATGTCATAAAGCACCAACAGAGGACTTGGCATTTTCTCTTAAAACCAGTGAGAGGCCAGGGCAATGTTTCTAGGACATCAAAACCTCACTCTGAATTCTAAGACACTGTGACTAAAGAATTAGACACTATGTCCTTCCCTGACTCATTGGCTGTCACTGTGTAATTGGGACATCTTTAATGAGAATTTTGCTTTGTGTCTTTTAACTTGTGTGCTACTCAGCTAAGAGAAAGACAATATTATAATTCTGGCTTCTTTGCTAAAAATAGAAAAAAATGGACAAAACCTCTCCCATATTCTACACAAATGTCACAGTGGCATAATGAAAAGATTACATACAGCTTTTGTGGTCAAGTGACTCTGAAAGGGACCCAACCAACAGCTGCTACACATTCAAGTGATACCTCTGAAGTGTGACATTAGAGTTCTTCCCATCTACAAATGGAATCTATTTCTTCTTAAATATGCACCTTGTGTTGACCAACAGGGAAAAGGTTACAGGACACTACAACAGCTGCAAACAGGCCCAAGTGCTCAGGCACTGTCCTGTGGACCTCTGCCATCCCCAGAGTACTTGCCCAGGCTGGTGTGCTGGCAGCTGGGTGCCAGATGGTGCAAAGAAGCATTGCCCTACCCAAGATCACTAAGGTAAGCCTGATCCTGGCCAGACCTGGGGCCACTAGAGACAAGACTGAGCCTAATGCCAGCCAGCAGAGCTGGTCCTGACCAACAGGCTCTCCCATGTCCTCCACAGACCAGTGAACAAAAGCAAACATGAATTATTTGCCAGCGAGGCCTGTGTTTGTTTATGCTTCATGACCAACATGGTCCTCAGGATGGACCAGAACCCAGAATCCAAAGGACCAGTAGAAACCCC
The DNA here is from genome assembly GCA_004027915.1 of Capromys pilorides. Classification (NCBI taxonomy): domain Eukaryota; kingdom Metazoa; phylum Chordata; class Mammalia; order Rodentia; family Capromyidae; genus Capromys; species Capromys pilorides. Next base: position 8,895 of record PVKN010004369.1, read on the forward strand.
AGAACTCCTTCATTTCATCTTTGTGAGCTTTGATTTGCTTATCAATAAAATGGGGATAACCATACTCTTCTGTAGGGTTTTTGTGAGGATTGGAGTGAAATGTACATTTCTGGGAGTTAACTGGGTCTGAGTAATTAGAAACTTAACTCTTCTCACTTTGCACCAGTGTAGAAGCTGTTATGCTGTGGTTCTCAGGATGCAGATCTTCTAAAGATACACTATGCACTGAGGCTAGCAAACCTCTAGGGGATCAGTGGGACTTGGGGGAATCCATGTACCTCCTGAATTACAAAACTGAGTGCACATTTAGAGTAGGCTTCTCAGGCAAACAGAACATTTATTCAGAAATGGCCACAGGGCTGAGAGGAAGCAGAACACCACAGCTAGAGATCAGGACTTTTTGCTCCCTAGTTGGCTTGGGCTCTGTCTTGTAGGCCTGAATTACCTCCCCTTAGCACTCTAGCAATGCTTAACAAAGCTGGAGAGCCACAGGCAGACCACCCAGAAACCCCAGCTGATGCGCTTGGCCGGCTAATTAGGAACATGAACTGATTGGAGCACGATGTTCCAGCAGCCTGGCCTCGCAGGCTGTCCTGCCACTGGCACTCTGCATTGCTCTGTGGGAGAGGCGAGGGCTTTGATCTACAAAGCCTGTGTCCACTTTGATCCCAGTCACCTCTGAGGTCAGCCCTCCAGCAGCTAGTCCTTCCCACCAAGTCAGTCACCTGTGCCCTAAAACAGCCTGTTTAGTACTTCCAGATGAGAAGAGTCCAGGCAAGGAAGGGAGATGCTGCATTTTTTGGGGGTGTAGTCAGACACGTGCTCAGAAAGGGAGCCAAGGTCCTCCAGGCACTTTCTTTACTTTAGACTCCTGCTAGCCATGGGGAAGAAAGGACTGAAGTTTATGAATAAGGTCCAGGCTTGCACGTAGGTACTTACATAAGCACGACCAAGCTGAAGCTAAAGCGAATGCCTGCCCTTGCTACCTAACAACTGCAGGGAAGTTTTTTTTTTTTTTGGGGGGGGGCTTTTTGAGAAAGGATCTCACTGTGCAGTTCAGGCTGGCCTTGAGCTCACTTTTGTAGCCCAGGCTGGTCTCGAACTCACACCAATCCTCTTGCCTCAGCCTCCCAAGTCCTGTGATTATGGGTGTGTGCCACTACACTCAGCTTGTAGGGAAGTCTTTATACTCTTCAAATGTTAGGGTTTTTTTTTAATCTAGGAAACAATTTCTTTAACAATAACTATAACAATACTTATAATTATACAGTAGTACCTCAGTTTACAAACACTTCTGAAACAATACAATTCTTAAAAACACTCTATAAAATTTTGTTCACAAACTACACACACCAGGTAACAAATACAGTCATGGCCATCTTCCCCACACAAACACAAACATGACCATCTCCTTCTAAATCATAAAAAACCTTAAGTTAGTGAAAGGAGATACCACTATGTATAAAATGCATGTAGTATAGAACTACTACCATATATCATCCTTAAAAGTACTGCATATAACAATCCCCCGTTATCCACAGAGGTATGTGGATAGCCAGTTGCTGCCTTAACTCTTAGCTAGCATCAAGTCACAGCTATACTGCCTATGTTCCTGTGTGTGTGTACCTATGAATCAATCAAAATTATAAATTAGGCACAGAGAAAGAGTGGCGATAATAACTAATAAATAGAATACTTAAAATGTATTGACATCGAAGTTATTTAAAATTTATGAATTATTTCTAGAATTTTCCATTAAATATATTCACACCATGGTTGATTTCAGACAACAGAAACTTTATAAAGTGAAACCACAGATAAGGGGGTTAACTGTAAGTGTAACTGAAATACCACCTGCCATGTTGAGGTGGGAGATTCACAGTCTCGAGGGCCCAGGTGAAAAGGGGAAGAAGGAGAGACCTGGGCCAGATCTGTGTGCCAGGATTTCCAACAGCACCATATCCAAGGCAGAAAGGGCATGGGGAAGGGTCTGGTGGAGCAGGGCTGCTCACAGCATGGCAGGCAGGAAACAGACAGCAGGGAGAACCCTGGAGGAGACATCACTACCAGGTAACACCAGTGCCCACCTCTTTCAACAAAACCTCCCCTCCACAGCACATTTATCAATGAATACTTCAGGGTATTAATTCACTGATGAGGCAGGATCCTGTGATGCCATCACTTTCCAAGGGCTCACCTTTGAACACCTGAGTCTTTTGGGTGACATGCTAGGTGGAAACCATGACAGCACTGATGCTCTATGTAAGCCATTCCTTTAATCTTCAGTCTTTAACATTCCAGTTTTTTTTCAATTTGAAGTGAAAATCTTCCTAAAAGTATTTATATGCCACTATTCCTTCCTTCCTCCCAACAGATCACTGACTAAACAAAGCACCAAATGACCTGGCTGCTGCCGCTGACACTAGGAGCTCAGGGATGTTGATGCTAAAGAGTCACACTTTGCCTCTTCATGTTTCTATCCAAATTAAGCAAAAGAACTCACAGCAGAGGAAGGAGAAGCAGGGAGACTACATTTTGAAAGTGGTTGTGAGCAGAGAAAAGTTTTCATCAGGGTGACAACATGTGTCAAGCTCAGTTTTAGAAAGTCAGGAGTCTGTGGCTTTTCCAGGTTCTTGTACCTCGCACCTCTGAACTCTCAAATCACAAATGGAATTCCTATTCCTACCCAAGGAAATACACAGCCAGATGCATGAGCTTATGGGTCTCCACTCATAGCCACAAAAACCTTGAACAAGTCAAGTCCCTATCTCATACTGTTTGTCTTTTGTGGTCCCCAACATGAGATACAATTACCAACCCAGTCCCTCTGCCAATCCCATAAATTAGGGATTGATGAATCCTTGTTTTGACGCATAAGAAATCCAAATTCCAGAAAAGCTTGCTAATCTCATCTAATCCTGCTAATCATATGACAGTAGAGAAAGAATTCAACCTCACAGTGCCTGGTTTCAAAATTTCTGCTCCTCCTTTACCACTCTGACTTTATCACACCATCAAATCAATCATGATGGAGCAAAATGACAGATAGAGGGATGTCTATGAAATGATCTCCCACAGATGTCTTGAAAAGCATCATCGTATGTTCTCCCCAGTCATGGGAATGACTACATTCCTCTGGGTGCACATGAGTGTCTGACAAGTGTCTCCCTCAACCGCCTGTTCCCAGGATAGACAAAAAGTGGAGCAGTGTTACACATGGCAATATTGCCCCCATTCATTCCAAGACCAGGGTCACATGGCATGGAGGTCACAATGATCAATGTTTCCATGTAGGTGACATTGAATGAGTACTTCCTGCTCTAAATGTAATCAGTAGCAATAGCAAGGTATAGGGACTTTGATATCCACTAGACACATGTCTGAAGCCACTGCCCAAGAGTTGGTCACCCCCGGCAGGCCCTTTGTAAATAGGATGATGGCTACCAGATAGGAAATCTTCATGGATCTAGAGGCTTAAGGCCTTCACTGATGTTTTTCTTTTCACCGTATCCCCTGTGTTTAAATTTCATGACCTGAAGGTCTTGCCTTAAGGATACTTGACATCCAAACCCTATTTTCCTCATTCTCTAATCACTTGCATGCCCTTACTCTCCAACTACTTGCTCCCCCCTCACCCTTTTTCTGTAGCTGTAAATGCTATTGCTAAGTCAGGAACAATAATTACTTATTGGACAGTATCTATGCAAGCCATTTAAATGCATTACCTATTTAATTTAAATCTCAAGGTTTGCTGCAGGAAAACATTATTCTCACTTCACAGGTGAAATATATAGGCAGAATGATTAAGTGTCATAGCAACATCACATTAATGGGTTGCAAGACATCTGAGATCCAAATGAATGACTCACTCATTTTGCTAAGAGAATATATGCATTTTTACTTTCTGTGCCCTATGTTACTGATCTTTGGGCTCATAGTTTAACACAACTGTCTCTAGAATAATAAACAGCACCCCAATACCTGAGCACATATAAAATCTTGAATGTGCAGTTTTTGAATACCCAACAAAAATATCTGGAGCACTTGATAAAAGCTTGAATATACAGTTCTGAGCCCAGAAGTTCACAGAAATCAACATGTGCACAGAGATAACCATAAAACCCCTTTGTTAGGATGTTCTCCAAGGCAGAGACCCAGCAAGGATAGGAAGGACATAGAAATGTCAAGTGTTGGAAGTTCAGATGTTTATTAATACCATTTGGGAAATGACTGCTAAGTGCAACCATGAACGAAGGAAACCCACCACTCCCCTTGTCTGTACACCCTTCAAAGTCTGTCTGTCTCACAGCTGTGAAATTTCAAGGGGGCAGGAGGGAATTTTGAAGAGTAGACATTTCAAAGATGGGCTGTTTTGTAAGAATGAGGCAGTATGGTCCCAGGGGATGATGTGCAAGCTCCTTTCCTAATGGAATCCTCCCATTCCCTGTGTTTAGCTTCCCAGTATTGCTCAGGGCTGCTCCCTCCCCATCCTACTGCTCCAAGAATAGCACCACAAAAAAATATCTAGAGCATCTGTTAAAATACTTTTTGGGTGGGATTCTCACTGTGTTAGAGACACTAACATTTGATAGGTAAGAAAGTTTCTAGAAACACTACCCAAAGGACAGGTTAGGCTGGGAGATGGTGGTTGTAGTGTAGTTCTGACTAGCAGTCAACTTATTCACCCAGCTGAATTGAATTATCATGTTTCTGGGTGTGGGAGGCCCACCTGAGCATTGTTGTCAGTAGGCTAAAACACAGAACAGGAAAAGCTGTCGAAACACTGTTAGCGATGCTGTTTAGTAAGGTGTTAGAGTTATGGGAAGCCGTTGGTTCTCCCGGGATATTCTTCTGGGTGAACCTTGTGCTAGCTTTCCCGATGAACTCGGCTGTTCTTGTCAGAGAAGAAACTTGGGACCTTCTCATCACTGAAAATGGCTATGGTTCATTTTGGGGGAGCTCTGGTTCTCATCTTGAACAATACTTCCTGGATCTGGAGGGAAAGATGGTGCACTGCTCAGTCTCCTGGAGAAGACTGTCATGGTGGCTTTCCTAATAGGAACTCAGGTTTCCTCATTGCTGGAGGAGCTCAGAACCTCATTGTTGCTGAGGATGGCTATGGTCCCTTCGGGGGAGCTCTGGTGCTAATTCTGAACATTGCTTCCTGGCTCCAGTTCAGATCCCTCGATCTGCTAGCACAGATCCTTCATCCCTCTGGCATTAATATTCTGGCTTCCACCACTGAGCCTTTCCAGCATAGATCCATGTAGCAGGCCCACATGAGATTTTTGTTGTGGGTTCTAGGCTTCCAGTTGGACTTGTGGGAGGCATTGCTATGAACTCGAGGATTTTAGCAGAATTCATGCAGGATATTAGGATCCAGGCCCTCAGCTGGATTCTTTGGTCTTGAGTGTTTGGACAGATTTCCTGCATGTCTCATATATGATTCTTTGGGTGACTCCTTATAAAATAATACTATAAAATGTGTTCTGAATTACAGCATATCATTCCCCTTGCAAAAACCCCAAACCATGACAGTAGTACCTCTGGGTATATCTGGGTAGGACTTTCACTCCATCTCTCAATATTGTCTGGTCATGAATTACTCAAAAATTAGTCAGTAGTCCAGCTAATTGTTTTTTATAATATTCTTTCACATGAGCTCAAGAATTCATATGCATAGCATGCTGAGGCTTGTTGGTGTTCCCCTCATACTTCCCTCATACTTCCATAGGAAGGAATTCATATGAGAGAATTCACTCACCAACACAAGAGGCTGGATTTATTTGATCAGTTTGGTTCATCTCAATATCTGTCCTTGAGCAATCACTTTGAACAATGGAGCTTGATGATAGAAGAGGTGAGGATGCAGTGAAGGACAGGAACTTAGACAGTAGAAGGACAATGATCCCTACTGTCAGGAGACAGTCCTGTCTGTTATGCTCTTCAGTGATATCCCAAGAGCTGTCTTTCCTGAAACTTGGCTCCCACATCCCACTGTCCCTACTGACACCACACCCCACCAGCCTCTGTCATCCTCATGGCCATACCTGCCAAGATTCCTTCCCTGCCTCCATCTCTTCACGAAGATAGAACTGTTCAATTTTTCAGCCCTACTACTTCATTAGAGTCCTTTCCACTTAATGGGCTCAACTGTGTCCATCGCTCTATTGTTGTTTGACCTGGTACTTTTGACCTCCCCATCCCCTCTGTCCCCTCTCTGTCACAGTGTCCTTAACCTCCCCTGGCTCCAGCCCTGCCTTGTCAGACCCTTTTTTTAGATCTCTTCTACCCCTGTTCCTTCAGACGATCTCTTGCTTATTTGTCTTGACCAACTTTTCAAACTTCACTACAGTGATGTTTGTAAGAAGACAAAGGCTGGTCATGGTGGTGCATCCCTGTTGTCCCAGTACTTGGGAGGCTGAGACAGAGGATTGCCTCAAGTTCAAAGCCAACCTGTGTTTCACAGTGAGTTCAAGGTTAACAGGAGCTACATACCAAAACTCTGAAAAAAAAACAAATAAAAAAAAGGAGCAAGGATGGGGAGCTCCACATCTGGACCCCACATACCCTATGAAACCATGTGAAACTCTCCCTGTACCTGTCTAAGTCTCTACCTACCCCATCCTACCCTGGATCCCCCCTATTCTTCTGCATAAGCTTCTAGACACCTTGAGGCTTTTTCTTTATCCCTTCAGATCCTCCACACATAGAAATCAGAGAGGTATCTCCAAAAACAGAAGTAAAATTATTCACGTCCAGCACTGCATAGCCTCTTATCCATTACATTTAAAATAAAGGAACCCATGTCACTGACTCTGTCTACAAAGCTTACAGGTCAAGTCTCATTCCTGCCCACCTGTTCTTCATTCATGAGAGTCTTATGTGGCAGGGGCAGCTGCTATCTATTGGAGAGTTTCCCTAAATAGCTGAGCTAAGGCAACTGGCCCGCCCTTCACCTAATATTATTGTCTGTCATCTCTCTCCATCCATTTCCTTGATATCATAATCTGAATTTATCTTCATGGATTTTTTATGTTCAGTCTTCCCCACTGCCATGAAAATTCATAATATGTCTATCTTGTGTCTTTTCTTGACATCTGAAGACCAAACATTTGGCCAGGCTATGGTGGCACACGCCTGTAGTCCCAGCACTTGGGAGGCTGAGGCAGGAGGATCGGTGCAAGTTGGAGACCAGCCTGGGCTACAAAAGTGAGCTCAAGGCCAGCCTGAACTATAGCGAGATCCTGTCTCAAAAAGACAAAAAAAAAGACCCAACATTTGAATTACACTCTCAACAGGATCGGCTGTAAGTGAACCTCATCAGTCATCTGGAGGAAAGGTGAGGCCAGCATCGCAGGTGACTCTGTGATGCTCTTGACATGCAAGACTTCTCTTCCCTGGTAACCAGATGCTTAGCAGAACGATAGGGATGACAAGCTGCAGATGTTCACAGAGCCATTGTCAGGAGACAGACTTGCCTGTGACAGGACTTCCCTCCAAGTCTAGCTCTGAGTTCTGAGCTTGGACAGCAGGAGGACTAAACCTGAATATGTGCTCACCTGGGCAGTAGAAATGTCGCTCACAGCCAAAGAACATCAAGTGGATTCCTCTGCTCTCTTCTCTGTAGAGCTGGAATAATGTCATCTGCCTTCTAGGATTATGCAATTATCCTGACATCACCTTGCTGCGAGTGAGAGAAGCAGACTGTAGAAGTTGGACCTAGCTCATTGTGAGTCTCCTCTGCACCCCCTGCCTGTGTGTGTGTGTGTGTGTGTGTGTGTGTGTGTGTGTGTGTGTGTGTGTGTATCTATGTGGGTACTCACACGTTACTGCCACCAAATAACTGTCCTGTATTATTGAGCAACATCTTACTCCAGCAGGGTGAAGGCTCAAGTTCCCTAAGTCTCTTCAATGCAGCCTGAATATCTGAACTGAAGAATCATGGAGTTTCTTATCACTGAACACTGAATCTCGAGACTGTGGCCAGATGGCAGGAACAGCTGACTCTCCTCAGACACAATGGTAAGAAAAGGCAGGAAATAGAAGAATACAAAAATACTTTCCAAAGTTTCAGAGGAGGAACAAGAAATTGTGCAGAAGAGAGTAAAAACTGTGCATTGAGAAAACAAAATATGAGGAGTAAGCTTGAAAGTATTTAGAGAGGGCTGGAAATGGCGGTGCCTCACAGTGACAGAGTGGAGGCGGCATCCCTCTGGGGAAAGATGCCTGAGGCTGAGCTAACCCACAGCTCAGGGGCCAGAGGGCCTCCAGAAGATGGCTTCTGAGACTGAATCAACCTCCCTGCAGACGAACACAAGCCACAGCCGCGAGGCCTCATCAGCCAAGGACTGCTACTCCCTTCTTCTGTTTGACACAGAATGTCTTTGCTTCATTTTCAAGCGAATGATCAAGCCAGGTGTGGTGCTGCATGCCTGTCACCCCAGCACTCTGGAAGGCTGAGGCAGGAAGGTTGAGGCTGAGGCAGGCCCTGCTGGGGTAAATTAGTGACTTAGGGAGACCCTGTCTCCAAAAAAAACTAGAAAAGGCCTGGGGGTATTGCTCAACACAAAGACCTTGGATTCATCCTCAAGACTGCATCAGTGAACTGAAGATCAAATGACCCATCACTGCCAAGCACTGTATGTTTGTGCGACCTCATTCAACGGTAATCTGAAAAAAGGCATGCAGGTAGAGCTCTGGAGCGGGAGAGGCCCAGCTGCTTTTCTCGCTCCTGTGCCCTCTGCGTGGAGCATGCAGCTGACCGTGTTTCCTCCAATAGCAAACACCGGAGTGAGCCTCTCCACCCAGCGTCAGCAGGCAACTGCCCATCCCAGCACAGCCCCGGCTACCAGAGCCTCACTTAGTCACGTCCTGAGCAGGCCCTGTGCCCTGTCTCTGCCTTTCTTTATGCTCTGTCTTCTTCCTGTCTTACTTTGTCCTCTACATCTTTGATTTTCTGCCTGCTTGGACTCTTCTGTGTAACTTTTTCTTTTTCCCTCTTTCCTTCCTTTGCTGCTAGTTTACTTCATTTCTTTTCTTTTATTTGTCTGTCTCTTGAACTGTTCATTTCCCCTCCCCATCTCATTTACCTTCCACAGCTCAACAACTACATTATTGTGCATAACCTATTACAGTTTATGTTTCTTAAAAACAAAGAAACTTCACCACATATTTAGCTTTCAGAAACTGGTCTTAAAGATATAAAGGCAAAAATGCTGAGTTACTATGGCTGGTGCTTTCTGAACGAGATCTTGCCCACAAGTGTTCTCTGTGGGGGGGTTGGAAGGCAGCTGGGGCTGCTGCCTAAGAAGTGCCTTCAGATTGAGAGGCGATTGCATGCTCAGGGTCTGATCTATGCAGTACTCCTGCAAGTAATCTCAGGCCAGCCTGATGTTCTGATGACCGTGGGACATGTGGCAGATAATTTTAATTTTTTTTTATTTTTGTGTCCATCTTTGAAGCACATTGTCTCAGTTATTTTTGACTCATTGGTGGGGCAAAATATTATCACTCAAAATTAGGAAAGATTTATTTAGCTCACAGTCTATACTTTGCTGGCTTTAAAGAAAAAGGCAGCAATTCATAGCAGCAGAAAGCAACAAAGAGCAGAGGAGGAGCAGCAGCAGCTGCGGCATCTATCAAGCCTCTCTCTCTTCCTTCTAAGCTTGGTTGCGACCACCAGAGCTCCTGCAAGAAAGTGGCAGTGGCTGCTGTGAAGATCCGAGCTCCTCCGACATGGTGCGGCTGCATCGATCGAGCTCCTACAGGATGGCTTTCTCAGTCCCTTCATGCGTCCTGATTGTGCTGAGTCACTCTAGGGCCAGCCCTTCCCACCCTAGGCTCCCCACATAAAATCATAAATCAGCATAAAATCACCAAGTTGATCCAGCCAAGCTTTTAGCATCCCAGGTTGGCATAAGCATCAGCCACCACACACATGATGCCCATGTTCACATAGGTAGTTTGCACATGCATGTATCACATCTCCATTCTTTCTCCCTCCCCCCATTTTTAAAAGCTGTTTTGCCAGCATCAGATTCATTTATTCATTTTATACATCCTGATGTGCTTCTTGACTTAATATAATTATCTCATGTGTTTTCTATCCTTTGTATTTTGTATGCTTTGTTTTTGAAAATCCTCAAGATCTTGTTTTCCTGGAAACCCCAACCTGCCACCTCCTCTACACCCTTCTGTCTAGTGCAGTAATGGTTTCAGGTCTCAGTCTCAAAACACAGAGAATGTTAAGGGCATCAAATCTTCCCCAACTTCCTTGGTGGCCACTTTAGCAACATGAGCCACAGGGTCACCTCACACAGGGTCACATAGACTCAGAGGGACAAGCAAACACTGAGGATGTTGATGACTTAATCTAGTTTCCATTGCTCTTAGAAAAACTGAAGTGAGTTCTGGGCCATGATCCAAGCATGCAGCCCCAGTGCTCCAGGAGGCTGAGGCAGGAGGACCACAATTTTGAGACCAGCCTGGGCAACTTGGTGATGTAGCAAGATCTTGTCTCAAAATTAAGAAAAAAATTAAAACTGGGTGGAGATCTGGCTCAGTGAGCAAACCCTGGTTCACTTATGAAGACTAAAAAGCATCCTTGGCCCAGGTAATTGTAAACACCTGAAATCTCCTTGCCTCATGCTTCCAGAGGCTGCAGATCCAGAACCAGGTGGCCTTGTTGTCAGCCTCTGGTGAAAACCACGCTGCCTCACCTAATGGCACAAATGGCAAAGAGCAGCATGGCAAGTGGCTACATGGAGCAAGGAACAAATGCTCTGGGGAGAAGATGAAGGTGTGCCAGGCTCACTTTACCACAACAGACCCACAGTTCAAGGATCCAGGCTGAAGAGAACCACCTGAGCCTCTAGAGAAGAGCATTACTTTATTCCTCCAGGACCTCGTGCTCCACAGCCTGCCTCTTCTCCACCCTTTGCAGGCCCAGTGGGGGCCGTGGAGAGGACAAGCTGTATCCACACCCAGGGTTCTGGCCACTACTTGTGCCCAGGCCACCTTGAGGGGAACAGAGGCCCATCTCTGACATGGACAGACTGCTCAGAGCTGCTCTGTGCCTCTATGAGAATCATCATGGTGAAGGGGTCCTGGGCCTGCTGCAGGGTACCCAGGTAAATGAGCATGGTGCAAGGACAGGTAGGATTGAGTTCATGCATGACAGGTCAGAGGCCTTCCCTCATCAGCATCTGCAGGACCACCAGACCAGGCTCCCCCCAGGAGGCCAGCTGCCTCTGCATGAAGCGGGCAGGTGCTGGTCACTGCCCTTGTTAGCAGCTCTGCTACTGCAGGATGCAGTCTGGCTGATAGAGACTCGAGCTCTAGATTCACAGGCATGGGTAGTTTAGAATGTTCCCAAAACTACTCGGAATGAGAAATGATTTGCCAAAAATCACACATTGTGTCTTGATCAATCTGAATGAAAAACATCAGTCTCTCGTTCAGGTCTCAAAGCACTCACCAGTGGTGAGACAGAGAGGTGTCAGGAATGCTCGTCCTGATGATTCTTTCTACTGCTCTCACTGCTCTATTTCTTCCCTTCCTTCCTTCCTTCTTTCCTTCCTTCTTTCCTTCCTTCCTTCCTTCCTTCCTTCCTTCCTTCCTTCCTTCCTTTCTTCCTGTCAGATTAAAGTAAGTCACAGACACTTAGTGCTTCTTCCAAATCCCATGAGATCTGTAGATCTACAATGTTCTCCTGTCTGTATACAAAACCTGAGATCCTTTCTCTCTCCCACGTTTCTTCCCATTCTGAGCATCATAGAAAGCCGGCCTTGACAGAGTACATTATCTTTTCCAGGAACCCCGATGAGCCCTTTCAGGATGTTGGACAGGGAACTTGTGAGTCAGAGATGCTTCTGGTCAGGCTTCAACACAGCTCCAGAAGCAAAGCAGCACAGGCAGGGAAAGAGTAGGGGAGATTAGAGAAGATAGGAAGAAGAGTTTCAACTCATGGGCATAGTTAGGATGGCAAAAGTGAGCAGGCACCCTCTGCAGCAATCCCAGGGGACGGAAGCCATGCACTTAGGCTGGCAGCTGCCTTGTCTCCCTGTGAAGATGAGTCCTGGGGGTCTTCCCCGCCAGGAAGTGGAGAAGGAGCAGGGAGAAGATGGAAAACAGGGGTGTGCACAGGCTGGGAGCGCAGAGCAAGGCTGGCTGGGCTGTGCAGACAGAGAGCTGATTCCAGCTCAGGTTCTGACACTGACTGTCCCAGGGAGTGCAGCAGTGGCCATCAGCAGGCCAGCCATGGTGCCCAGGCCCCCAGAAGCCAGCTCCTTAATGTTTGCAAATGCTCATTCCCTACCACATGCACAGTATTCAGGTCTACCTACTTAGCAGGGCTGTTGCCAGGCTTAGGATTATACAGCAGAGAGGATAGAATAGCTATGCCATCTTCATGATGACTACAGGCACAAGGGTAGGAAAGGAGGGGACCACTTCTCAAAGGTCCCCGAGTCGCTGGGATGACTGGAACAGGATGCACCCTGAGTACCTGTGTGTCTGAAAGGAGCTCTCGGCGTGCTTGCCTGATGGCACTGTATAAACAGTCTTTAGACATGGTGTGCTTGCTTCTCAAACTTCCTTGCCAGAAACACTGCTGTGTAGGCACCGCAGATGCCCCTGCCCCTCACCACAGTAGACCATACACTCGGGTCACCCTCAACCAGGCTGCTCTTCAAGGGACTGAAGCATTCTATGGGCCTTGAGTGGATCCAGGCTATAGCCACAGTTCATAGCAATTCATTTGATGAAAAGAGACCAGTCCTAAGGCTCTGGAAAAAAAAAAAAAAATCCTTGCTGATCCAAATCTACTGGTGCATCTCCATGTAGCTAGGTGTCCTATCTGGCGTGTGTCCACTCCACCCTGCCCATTACGCCAGGCTCCTCAGTTGGACCTTAAGGCCAGAAGGAAGGGGAGGATGCTGTGTCTTATTCCCCAACCCCCGCACCCCGCTGAGACACAAGGGTCACTGATTCACAAGCCTGAGAGCATTTTTCATAGCTTGAGGAGCTTTGGCTCATCTTGGAGACAGGAAGCCCTGGAGACGCAGGCAGCAAAGCTTCAGGCACCGATTTGGTCACTGGTAACAAGGTGACCTTGGACATCCATTCTGATCTCCTGAGATGACACTGATTTTCATCCTTGACACAGTGTTGGAGACATGTCACTGAATGCAAGAGATGTTAATGAAAGAGAAAGTCCTTTGTCAACTGCAAAGCCACATCATAGAGTCACTGACCTGAAACCAGAACCTGCCCCTTGGGAGAGGTGCTGCACCTTTCATCCTCTTAGATGCTGCCTAGAAGAAGGTCACAGCCCAGAGTCTCAGAAAATGGGGAAAAGAGAAAGACGAAGGTCTCGGAGAAAGGTGGGTGGAATTCTTGGCTTCTGGTTTTCTAAGTTAAATTCTTTCTTTCCTGTTTCTCTTTCTTGTTCAATCCCAGAACCCCTAATTGGAAAAGATTGAGTCTTTTTCTTGCAAGAAATTGATGTAGGAGCTAGAGTCACAGAGCTGTGACATCATCAAGAATTCAAGGATGTAAAAGGAGACTGACTCAAAAAGATGCATGAGGACGAAGTGGCACATGGCTATAATCCCAGCACTTGAAGAGGCTAAGGCAGGAGGATTGCAAGTTTGAGGCTGGCCCTTGCAACTTAGCAAGTTAGCAAGACCCCATCTCAAAAATAAAAGTTAATTAATTAAGAAAGAAACCAAGAAAAGAAAGGAAGAGAGCAGTAAAAAAGGAAGGGCTGGAGATGTAGATCAATGGCAAAGCACTGGTTCAACCTCCAACACCACAAGACAGAAACAAACAAAAATATACCAGGCTATAGTGGAATAAGTGCCAGATTCAAAAAGTCTAAGGAAGAGGAAGCTAACCTGCCAGATGCTAAGGTTCTCCAGGAGGGCTTCTGGGACAGGGAACACAGGTGACATCCTTTGGCCTTAAAGACATGATCAGGGGTAGGAAGGGTGGGTCACTGGCATGAGGGCCCATACTGGTGAGTAGTGTTATTGGTCCCAGCTGCTACTCATGAACAAACATGGCTGCTTCGGAGGAAGTAAGCTACTATTGCACACAGACAGACAGACAAACAGACAGATAGACAGGGTGGACAGACAGACAGACAGACCAGACAGACAGACAGACAGGCAGACACACATACGCTCTTTCCTGGACTAGGAGGGAGGAGACCCTCATCCACTTCCTAAACCTCCAGTCCTTTTATTCTGACACCTCCTCCCTAGTGCTGCTCTTTATCTCAGATTTAGACTGTGGCTGTCCTGATGTTGGCCTCTTCTGTTTCCTGTTCACATACATCCTGAACACATCTGTGCTCCTGTGCATCAGCACTTGCAGGACACGGTACTAATTCTTAAGCCCTTTTTAAACTCTTCTCTCACTTTACTCAACGTCACCCTCTCCTGGTTTTTCCCAAATTCCCCCAGTCAAACACTATATCTCTGTTCTTGTTTCTCTGCACTTTCAGTAGCTGTGGGTTACTGGGCTAGGACCAGCACACAAAGTCTGATCAGATGACTCTCTGAGGCTGTCCCTTGCAACTTAGCAACCTGTGGCTCAGCCACTCATAATCTGGAGCCTCCACTTCATTGTCTCTAATATGAGAACCTTAATGTTGACCCTCACGATGCCACAGTAGATTTGGGTCAGGGCACTAAATGAAGTGTAATAAGTTGTTATCAGCAACAAGTGACCTACAGGTGCGTTTCTAATCTGGGGGAATCTCCTTCTTTCAAAGAGGGCTCACTTCCCCTTGTGCCTTTAATTTTCTAGCCTTCCACCCATCCTTGAGCAGCAGCAAATGCCCCTTGCCCTTATGACTCCACTCTGCAAGCTGAAATCAAGTCAATTTCAGACCTGTCTACTTGTGATCAATGTCTCACTTTTTTCTCGCTGTCTTGCACAAGGTGTTTGTCTTTTGCTAATGCGGGTCCCTAACTGGTATGAGCTCTTTGGAGCCCAATGATCCAGCTGTTGGAATGAGGCTAAGTGAAGACAAGCTGAGAACTTGGGCTCTGTGTCAACCCAGTCGCCTCCAGCACTGTCTAGACTGCAGACCCAGCTCCAAGGGGAGAGGCGGCAGAGGCTGCCTGAGGCACGAAGCCATTGGGCTGGGACCCAGGCTTGGAGCAAACCCTCACAGTCATCAGCTCTGTGTTCCAGCTGGCCAGCCAGGCACAGGACAACTTCTCAGAGCCAGCTTCCACCTCCTACCTCCTTGATCTTTCATTTTTAGGGCACTGTGGCTAGCTCTGGTGCTTGCTGTCTAGTTTCTCTGGAAGAGGTAGAAAAGAGAAACCAGAATTACTTTGCAGATGCTTTGTGCTCCCTGCCAAGCCATGCTGGCAGCTCACAGGGGCATCTAGGATGACAGGGCCACTCCACATGACCTGCTGTCTGGAGCAAGTTTGGATCTGGTAGATTTCACCAAACTCAGCAGTTCCACTGTGTGTCATGGGCAGAAAATCTGTGATTTCTTTCTACCATGTGGCAAAGAGGAGGTCAGAACAACACCAGCTTAATCACAATTTTTACTACCTTGGGCTACAGACCAGCTCCCCCCGTGTGCATCATCTCAGTTGTAGAAAGTACACAATCATGTCATATTTAATTGAATCCGAGATGGCATCATTTGCACAGTCCTGAGGCAGAGAGAAACAGTGTGATCCATGAGACTGATGTACAGCATAATGATAAAATACATCTGGAAGCCAGAGATGTTAAGAGTTAAAAAGGGAAAGACAATCTTAGAAATAATGAGATGTGGCAGCTTCCTCACAAGGTTCTTGTGAAGATTAATTAAGATTGTGCATCTGAAAGTTGTTTTAAAAACCGTCATGTATCACAGGCTCCCTGTGACATTGCATGGAGGCAGTATGCAGCCATGGGGATGCACAGGCTTCAGGGTCAGCAGCCCTGGCTCCAGCCCCAGTGACAGCACTTCCTCACTGTGCCGTCCGGGAGCCTACCCTAATCCTCCTGGATTTCTGTTTCCTGTTCTTTGACTGGAAGTAGGAATTCGCACCCCAGTCTTCTCTCCACTTGTGAGCCTAAGTATGCACAAAAAGCATTTATACTAGAAGTGATTTGCTGACAGGAGATGCAAATTCATCCTGTATCTTAATTTATTAGACAATAACAAACTTGTGCAAATGAAGGCAACCAGCAAATGACAATGGCACAACATTCTAGATTGTAAGAATGGGACCAAGGAAGCCAAGATTGGCGGTATACATCTGAAATCCAATCCTGCTGGGAGCCTGTGGCCGAAGGATTGCAAGTCCCAGCTAGGTCTGGCTCAGTTGAGCAGCTCAGCAAGACTGGACCTCAAAATAATTTAAGGGGAAAAACCAAAGCAAAAGGCTAGGAATATAGCTCAGTGCAAAGGCCTAGCTGAGTTCAACTCCCAATGCAGCAACAATGAAGATGAAGGAAAGAAGGAAAGAAGGAAAGAAAGAAAGAAAGGAAGGAAGGAAAGAAGGAAGGAAGGAAGGAAGGAAGGAAGGAAGAAAGAAAGAAAGAAAGAAAGAAAGGAAGGAAGGAAGGAAGGAAGGAAGGAAGAAAGAAAGAAAGAAAGAAAGAAAGAAAGAAAGAAAGAAAGAAAGAAAGAAAGTTTGAGGGAACAGGATAGATGAAAGGTAAATTAATGGTTATCAGCAGAGGAAAGCTGGTCAGAATGGTGCAGGATCAACAGAGGAGGCGTTTTCCAGACAGGCAAGCAGAATCGGAGCAGAGACAGGCAGGTTAGAGGGAGGAGTGGGCGCTCAGGTCTGCGTGGTGTCTCCGAAACAGCAGCAATGTCAGACGGCAAATAATTGTGTTGGGAACAAAAAGACTGAGAGGGTGACTAAGTAAGTACTAACTGCAGAGACAGCTCTGGGGCTGCTCTGGGTAAGAACACATTCCTGTATTTTCCAATAATAAAGCAAAGCTGTAATTCTTCATTTGTTATTTTTGTAAGAATTTCAAATCTGTGAATTTTTTCAACTGTTTTTGCCTCCAGCTTTTGTGTTTGCAAAAAAATGTTCCTCCACCTCCATGAGTAACTAGATTTTATAAACTAAGTCTCAAACCACACCAAAAATTGCAGAGGCAAAGGTCTCCTCTGCCCCCCTGGGGTCCACTGGATAAATATCAGGGTGGGGCCTGGACTTCACACTACCACCTTGTTTTGACCAGAAGGTGAAGTTTGTATAGTGGTTGGGATTCTCTGACTTCAGGTTTTGCTAAATTCAGGTCTTTGATGTTTGACCATGAGCTATTGAAATAGATGTGGATGCCAGGCAGTTAGAGATGAGTGGCACTTGTGGTATCTGGGGGTCCATTCATACCTATGAAATGAGGCGAGCTTGGACCTGGGCTCCTCAGTCCCAGGACAAATACACAAGGCCCATTGGAGGTTGGACTGAGCATTAATGAGAGCTCATTGCTCTCCGGGTGGCTCCTCCCCTCTTTTCTAGCTGTCCTGGCCTTCGTGGGACTTTCTGAGGAGCTGTTGCCGCATCTAGGATGCACACGAATAGGGCCTGTTTGCAGAGAGATTTGTGGTGATCGTTCAGCGGAGCACATAAAGAAGGGCATTGCACACTGCAAAATGCATGCTAGCGGCAGCAGTTCTGAAGTATTTTGCTAGTTGTTTACAGGACTAGGAGTAGAATCTCAGGCGGGTGAGATGGAGTTTTCACTTCCCTTGCAAGATTTGGTTCATGATCTACAGGTGTGAGTATGATCTGAAGTTTTGCCCTTGTGGCCCTTGCAGGCCCCTCATCTGGAGGCAGAGAAAGCCGGTGTTCACTTTATGTCACATGCAGCAAGGCAAGCAATGGCAAAGGAGCTCCATTTAACTATTAACTAACCCAAGTGGTGGTCAGAGAGAGAGGCCACAGAGAAAATATTAAGAAAGCCTTGAATCTTTCGCTGTTTCTGATATATTGAAGAAGATACTTGTTCTTAACAAGTAAACTCTTTTGAGCTACATCCCCAGCCCTAGAACTTTAATTTTGAGACAAGGTCTCATTTTCAGTTGCTAAGTTGCCTAGGATGGGCTGGAACTTGGGATTCTCCTGCATGAACCTCCCCCTGTGCTAGCATCACAGGCATATGTAGCGCCATACTGAGAGAAAACTACTAGTTTAATGGGCAAGTTGTATTCAAAATATTACTCAGCAAAATGTCAGATTTTAAGTAAAAAGAGCATATAAAATTCTGAAAATACGAGAGTTCATAACCAATCAAGATCAAAATGTGGAAAACAATATTGTCACTTAATCAAACTGGCATAATTTCCTAGAGTATCTTATTAAAAATAATCTAAATATAGACATTTAGAGCAAGAAGAAATTGTAATAATCAAGTAACCATGATTTGTATTTTTGCAAATATTTGAAATCAAAGCCTGACTGTGGAAGGGATTTTCAAAGGGCTCCATAACAAACCTTGGCTACCCATGAACATAGCCCAAGCACTTTGGCTCTCAGGACCTTAACAGTTGAGGTACAATAGGTTTTTTTTGTTTTTTGATAGAATTTTTATTTTAATTTTTCCACCTCAAAAATAGAGGTATTACTTTGTATTTGCCTCTTTGTATTCTCAGAATGAAAATGTACTAGTAATAACTTAGCATTACTACTGGTGCAAGTCAGACTTTTCTAAAAGTAATTATTCTTTCTTTATTTCACTGTGCAATTCAGCCTGGTCTTGAATTCATTATGTAGCACAGACATGTAGCCTTGAGTTTGCAATAATCCTCCTGCCTCAGCTTTCCAAGTGCTGGAATTACAAGCGTGCTCCACCTCACTCAGCTTAAAGATAACTTCATGATAGTGTATTCCTCAATTAAATTCAGCAGGCTAGGGCCTGCCAAATAGCTCAGCAAATTAAAGCTCCTGCAAGCAGGTGCAGGGGCCAACCCTGCCCCCTGGGGGTGGGGGGGCACTGAGATGGCAATTGAAAGTGGGCGTGCTTGCACATACCTGTAATCCCAGCTCTTGGAAGGCTGTAAACAGGTGGATCACTATAAGTCTGATCTAGTAGTGAGACTCTGAACACCCTGTAGACCCTTCCCTAAATAAATAAATCTGGTACAAAGAAGGAAATTATTTAAGAAAATAAATTCAGCGTGCTGTCCCTGGCACCCCCCCCCCCCGCCCCCGAGTGCTCATGGTTCCCATGTAGGTGTAAAGAAGAGACAGCTCCTCTGATGGTAACTTGGTCCTTCCAGTGGGGCTGAGACATCTAAGCCCACCCATTAGCCTTTCAGCACCTTCCTCTCCCCCCAGTTCTCTGTTTCATCTAAACACAAATTCTAACAGCTCAATTGAAGATGATCTTGGAAAGATATTGGTTGAGTGTCCTTTTCTGGGCTGATGAAAGAGCCCTCTCTACCCAAGAGCTGCAGACCTTGGTAGAAAGATTCTCTGCTAGGGGCTGACAAGATGGTTCAGTGGTCTAAAGTGCCTGCTTAGGCAAGCTTAGGCAACCGCAGGGATCGTAGTTCAATCCCCAGCACCACATGGTGCACCAGCCCCACCCCCAGGGCAGCCTGAACCGGCCATAGAAAGAAAGAAAGAGAGAGAGAGAGAGAGAGAGAGAGAGAGAGAGAGAGAGAGAAAGAAAGAATCTCTGCTGCTTTAAAACATACATGAATAGCTCTTAGACAAACATGTCTGAGAAATTAAACTCAGATCTCAAGTGTTAGAAAAATGAATTTCCTTATTCCTTGGCAACTAGCTTCCAACATTAGATGGTGTGAATCCCACCTCCCCCCTCCCTTTCCTTGAGCAGAGTCCTAGAAGTTCAAACTTAAGACTTTATTTTCAATAGTTGTACCTTTTCTCAGGGAGGACATCTGGAACCTTGGAGGTAAGCACTTCATTTCTGCCTTTTGCTTTAATGTCAGGCATTTGACTGTTGGTATCGGGCATCATCCAGCTGTCTAGAGAACTGCTTTTCCACCCTCTTTGGTCCCAGTGAGACCGCAGGTGATCACGCACTCTGTCCTCACTGCCAAGTTGGTTCAGGAACATGGCTGATGGGTACATATCACTCCACCCTTGCTTCTGTGATTTCTTCAGAAGCAAGCAAGAAAGCTAAGCAGAACCAGCACTCCTCCTCTCTGGGATCACTGTGCAGGTGTCTGGTGGAGTGGGTGCTTTCCGTGGGAAGGTGGTACACCAAAGACTGACAACAACTGGGAGCTGTTGATGACCAAAAAAGCCAAAGATGGTATGAATCCTGATGAATACCTTTGCATCTCAACCAACAAGGTCTTGTTTTCAAACAAAGTCACTGGAGGCCCCAGGATAGAAAGAGATAAAATGCTACTCTTCAATTACTGACGGACTAGAAGGAAAGCACACCGGAGCACAGCAGCCTTCTCAGCCATCAAGAGGACTTCAAGGCATCCCTGTGGGAACCCAGTGCTTCAAGAAACCAATTTTAAGACCATCCATGTGATATAGACTCCAGCACACACTGGACTGCACATGCAGGAAGGACAATGAGGCCAGTGCTTGTCTCCTTCTCCTCTATGGCCTAGCACCTACCACTGTGACTGTGTCCAAGTTCCTAAATACTTTCAATGTAGAGTGAGTGATGCGCTATTTTCTATTTTAAGTGTAGTGTCTTCCTTCTTAAAGATGAATTCTTTCTGGAGCTGCCGAGAGGTTATGCTGGCACACAATGTATATGGCACTTGGCACACTCCTCTGCCCCTCTGGAGTTCTGCAGGGAGCTGTTGCCTTTGCCAGGAGGCACACAACACTTGAAATCAAGATATTGGCCCTCTCGGGCAGTTCTGTCACACAGTGACTGCATGCTACACCCTGGCTTCTTGGAGTCTCCATGACCCCACAAGGTAAGATGAAATGCTAAGCAGGAGGAACCTGGAGATTGCTTCCAAGTCTGCCACTCCATGGCTGAGCATAGTGCAGGATATTGATGACTCACTTAGCAGGATAAACAATGTCTCCCCATGTCCTGTCTGCTAAAGTCATGAGTGAAACTCTTCCTAAACAGAAAAAATATTTCACACCAGGATAGTCCAAAATCTCTGAGGGTTAAGTAAGGGGAAGCATAATCCTAAGCAGATGAATCCTCTGCAATCATATTGCAACACCTCTTGGAAACCAACCCCAGTTCCTTCGTGCTCTCTCCCAAGTGATCATGTGGCTGGGCCCGGGGACACCTGAGGTGGCCTCCAACCCTGGGCCTGGGCACTCCCTGCCCAGCACAAACAACTTCGCATTTGGCTGCAGAAATGCAAAGTACAGGGAGCATGAAGAGTCCCTCCTAAATCCTCCCAGGGAAGCTGTGGGCTCACAGACAGCCAGGCTGTGGCCATTCTTCTTTCTTTTCCTCCAAGCTAGTGTCTGCCTTAGAGGTTTGAAGGGTACAGAGGAAGAAAATTAAGATAGAACAAAACTTTATAAGCAGTAACAATAATAAACCACTGCCACACGCTTGTGTGTACTGACCCATGCAAACATCACCACAGAGCTATGAGGCAGGTGAACTCATCCTCAGTGAAAGATAAAGAAATCAAAATATGGAACATGTAGAGAATTTTGCTAATGTCACATGGCTTCAAAGAGCTAGGAGAAAAATTCAGGCCTGGGACATCTTACTCAGTATCTATGTTCTGTCTCAGTGTCTAAGCTCCTGTTTTAAGCCATCCAGGTTTTTATAACAAAGTACATTGTTGACACTGGGTGACTTATAAAGAAGAGGAGTTTATTAGTCACTGTTCTGAAGGCTGCAAGTCCAAGAGTAAGGGTCCAGGTGCAATGGGCCCTGTGTCTAGTGAGGACTGCCTCAGAGACACCAGTTTTATACTGTCACATGGGGGTGTTTCCAGTGGATCTCTCTGGATCTTGTCTACAAAGCAGTAATACCATTTGCTTTCCCAAAACCTTGCCTCCATAGAGCACAGCTGGCCCAAAACTCGAGGCTGAGGCCCAGTATTTTCCCAATGCAGGCTCAAGAGTCAGGATAACACCTTTGTGCAGAGATTTTAATTAGCCAGCTAATCAAGGCAGAATCTAGAAGGATTGGCCCAGACATAGCCCAGTCTCCATGGCACTCCCTCCCTTCCTTGGTTCTTAGACTCTCTCTCTATACACTATCTCCTCAGTTCAACACTGAGAGCTCATAGCAGGACCTCAAAGGGGCTCTAAGGAGCATTAGATAAAATTGGTCCCTAGGACATTGCGACTGCATCCAATTTGTCATTCCAAAAAGAACATGTTTTAGAGTTTAGCGATTAATGAATGCTTTTTATTTATTCAAACATGGTATGTTTTATAACCAATAGTATTTAGCTTCCAACAATAGCCACTTGGGACATATGTTTTTCCTTAGAAATAAGATCTACCTGGAAAACAACTTCTAGCATAATTTTATAAGAAACGTTCCTTGAAAATGAGCCCTATCGGGTCTGTTGGTAGCATAGTCTCATTTTGTGTGCTTCTGGTAACTCTTTTGGTCTCACAAACACACTCATCCTTTTCGACTGATTAGACCAGCCTTTTTCTGAGATTACCTTCTTTCCATTCCCTGACATGGATTTGGCTCTGACTAATGCCAGGAGTCCAGTGAAATCACAGCTATCGCAGAACACCAAGACTGACCAGTTTCTCATGGGCTCCCTCCTGATGCCCTGGCTTCCCTGTGAGCAGGAAGTGCGCCTCCTGCACCACAAGCAGAAAAGTGTGCTATACATATTTGCTGTATGAATAGTCCCGTAAATTAACACACAGAAAACACAAGAAAGTAAGGGAGGGAAAAGAAAAGAAAAAGAATAACAAAAGAAAGAATGGAGGGAGAACCAAAGGAAGTTTATGTTGAATCTTAAAGATGATCGCCTTCAGTTTTAAAGTCATTTATTTCTCCCTCTTTGAACTTTTGATCTTGAATTCCTTGTGTTAAAAGTTATCTGTAACTGTTTAATCAAGAAAAGGAATCAAGAAAGAGAAATGTGAGATAACAAGATCTTTGTGTAAATATGAATAAGATCTCTGTGGGTGATGAACTTCAGGATAAATGTGATTGACGTGTTTCTAACCCCAAGGGTAGACCTGCATAGAAGTGAGTGATTTGTGATGCCACAACTGGGAGATGAGCTTCTCTACCACATGAGACACAGGGAACCTGAGTCATCAGACTTTGTGGATAAGAACTGCAAAGCTACCTCTTGCTATGATGCCAGTTTAGGCCCTCCTCCCTGGGGAAGGTACTCCCAAGGCAGTGGGAATGGCAGAGCCTTTGACACTCCCTCAGGTCAATCCAGAACTATGTAGCTCAAGCTGAAGGACAGAGCCAGGCCAGCTTTTAGCCTGTCTTCTTCCCCTGGGTCTGATGTCTTCAGTTCTCACCCCCACCCCCACTGGGTAGTTCTAGCAGCAAGTTACTTCAGAAACTAAAGAGAAACCTGCCAGCGCTCCAATTTTTTAGTAATGTGTGGGCTCAGAGAGTCTGAGTTGACCATGGTCATATATCGAAAAAGTAACTGTGGTATTCAAGCCATGGTAATTTTTGGGTGCTTGTTTGTGCATTTTGAATCTCCAAGGACGGGAGAAATCTCTGTGGAACTCTGATAGTTACTGAGGCCAGTGGTCTGCTATGTTTGTTGGGTAGGTTTAAATTCCTACAGGCATTTCCCACAGGGTAATGTCAGAATCTTATTTTGGGCAGATGATATGTGTCTGGCTTTAAAAAGCATGTTAAATAACTAAGCAAGTTTATATTTGGGATGCAGATACACAGTCTAAAAGGATACAAACCACAGAAAGCAAAGTTTCACAAAGTCTCATCACAATGACAAAAAGCCAAAAATAAATTCATGGGAAAAGTATCAGAAAATATGGGACAGTCTCCTCTGCACAGTAGCCTGAACATCCCAACACCATTAGTCAAACTATCTCTCTGGAGGGTTCATTCTGACCGTGATGAACATTGTAATGATGGTATAAACAACCAGACACAAACTGGGACAACATCTAAGTTATTTAGAGTAACATCCTAGTGAAAAGGTGTCAAGAAGTTTCCATTTTAGTCCGCTGAGCTATTTGGCTGGCCCTAAGAAGTTTCTGTTTTATGAAGATGCAGTAGTCCATTAAATCTAGCATTGATGCTTGCCACAAATATTTGCTGATGGGAAGCCACTGACCAGATCTACTTAAAATGTCAGAAATCTATGTTACATGGCCCTATTCTAGTTCCTAGTCCCTTCCCTGAAATAAAGAGCTTAGACATTGGGTGCAAGACTTCACATATTAAAAATTCAGTTGCTTCTGTAATGAAGAAAGTTGTGGGTCCTGTCTAGAAAGGGTAATTTCCCTGACTCACCCACTGATCCTTGCTTGCCTTTGTGAGGATTGTGCCCCATGCCTCCTTCTCTTCCTGTGTGACTCTTATCAGGACCCTGTGCGTGCTTCTCTGGCCAGACCCTAGTGTGTCTCTGATTGGTCTTTGTTCATTCAGTAGCATTTGGTGAGTGGGAGTTGTTGGGACCCATGTGGATGGCTGGGGAGAAAGAGGCAAATGCCAGTGAGGCTTCCATCAGAGTGACCACACATGGTCTCCACTGGTGTTTCTATCCCTGACCTTGAGGGCTTTCATCCATACAAATGAGAGTCCACCCAGGACTACTTAAGTTTCTTTGCCAGGAAATGAGTAGTGGCAGGCAATACCTAGGCAATTAGAAGACTCAAGATAAGTGGTATTTTTTAAATTGAAGAACCCATTATTTGTATTTAATAGACAATTTTATATGAATGTGTTTAGTAAGGTTTGCATAGTTCTTTTCACGTAGTGGC
>PVKN010004370.1:0-25922 GCA_004027915.1 Capromys pilorides
TTTTTTTTTTTTTTTTTTTTTTTTTTTTTTTTTTTTTTTTTTTTTTTTTTTTTTTTTTTTGTGTGTGTGTGTGTGTGTATGTGCTACCAGGGATTGAACTCAGGACCTTGCACTTGCCAGGCAAGCACTTATTCTACTGAGCTATCTCCCCAGCCCTCCAGCCTTAGTTTTAAATGTTACATGAACCAGGGGCTTATTTGTCCAATATTATTTATTAAAATAAGCCACTAATCTTCAACTGAGTTTAAATAGCACGTTTTCATGTGCAGTTTCATATTGTCAGAGTCTGCATGTTTAGTATTCTCTGTACTGGTTATATGCCTGGTCTCATTCTGGTTTCATGCTGTTTTAATTGCAGTCTTCTTTTCACAATTTTATTTTTTTATTAATTTTAATGAAAAGAAATAGCAATGAGACAGTTTCACAACAGGTTAGTAAGACAGTTCCAATGATTAATTCATTGCATATTGTTGTCTACGTAGTATTTGTTCAGAGTACAAGATGCAGACTTGATATCTTGTATAAACACTATGTTTTGGTGGGGGGGACCAGGGTTCAAACTCATGACCTTGCATTTGCCAGGCAGGCACTTGTGCCACAGAGCTAGCTCCCTGGCTCCTGTATAAATACTATTAGTACAAATCTTTCTTCTAATTAAACTAAGAGAACATAGTTGTATGTGTAGTCCAATAGTCCTTAATAGTAGTAGGTTATCAGCCCAACTGGCAATGTTGGAAGCTATTGACTTCTTTTCATAATTTTAAAGCTGGAGTTCAGACTTCATGTGGTCAGGTAAAGCTTCAGATAATTATATCAAATTAAAATTTTAAATTATACTCTGAAGTATATTCAAGTCATGTTAGAACAAGAAAGAAGTTTTAAGAAGAGACCAGATTAAAATAGTTACATAAAACTTAATGGTCACAAATTGGCACATGTGGACAGAATGGCAGATCTCCACAAATCAACACAGCACATGAAGGAGGAAACAGAGGAATAGGCCAACTCTAGAGGAGAAGCTTGAAGCGCATTGAAAGATCTGTAGCGTGAGATGGCCCCAGCAGCAGGTGACAACTGGGTTCTACCCAGCCTTTAAAGAGGGCATCATTCTAATGTTATTAAGCTACTCTCACACTCACAGAATTAAGGCTGAGCTCTCTACAATCCTTTAATACCAATGCCACCTACACAAATCCTTCCTGAGGACAGAGATTCTTGCTCTAACTAGGAATTAGTAAGTAGAATCCATTGATGGGTCAAAAAGACTAATCTGGTCTTAAAGGGCCACCGGCCTTTGAAGCCATGATGCCTACAGATGCCGTTAACAGAACATTCACCAACACGATTCATTGTGTCCACAAACTAGAGGAGGGAAACAATCACACTAATAGGCAACAAATCAGCACCTGGTAATATTCATCAGCCATTCCTCACACAAACCTGGAGTTCTACGTCCGAACTTCTAGAATAGAAAAGTCCTGAAAGCCGTAGTGTTGCCTGTAATTTGTAATTACACCATAGTTCACTGGTGGTAATGCTGATCTGAAATAATGTAAAGAAATAGTAAATATAAAATTATTGTATTGTTTTTTAAAATGGAAAATGTGTTCTGTGTGTACTCAAAATAAACATACTGGTGGATCTGCTACTGGGGCTGTCTGTCCTCTCCTCACAATTATTATAGTCTTCCGCTGTCAAGGTGAGTTAGAGGAGAGGTCTCGTGAGCAATGTGCTCCTGGCTCCTTGGAAGAAATGTATCGCCGAGCTTTACTAAATCCCAGGCAATACTCGAAGGAAGCTGGCGTTTGTTTTACGTATCACTAACAGGAACAAAATGCAAGAGCAATTGAGTTATGAAGTATCATGAGTTGTACAACACTGCCTGATTTCAGAGATATTGAAATGTAAAAAGAGACATATCTTACAATTGGCAAAATATGGTATTTATGGGAGCTGGGGATATAGCTCAGTGGCATAAGCGCCTGCCTGGCAAGCACAAGGGCCTGAGTTCAATCCCCGGTGCCAAAAAAAAAAGTATTTACACCCAAAGAGTAAATGAAAACCTCCGTCTTGGGCCAGATGTGAGCACAAGGATGTGACCACTTGGGTTAGCCTGGACTCTGGACTCTGGGGCCAGCGCAGCACTGATTCGAGGTTGCTGTGGACAGGCCACATAGCGTTGAACGCCAGCCTCCCTGAGCAGTAGGCGGGGCATCAGCGTGGTGAGGGTGCTGATGCTGGTGGCGTGGCCTCTGGGGTCTTCCCACATCCACCATGCGGGTTTCCTGCTTGAAGACAAACTCGACATGCTTTTCTCACTCTAAAGAGTCTCAGTGTTGCAGAGAAGCAGTGGGTGCCCTTGGGTGTCCACCCCATCCATCGATCTGTCCTATGTGTAGGGAGGCTCAGCTAAAGAACGTGCTAGAACCTCTGACTGTTCTAACAAGGCCTGGCCATCTTTAGAGAAGCCCATAGCCCGGAGAGGAGATGTGACTTCTCCACTGCCCGCCCCAGCTAGTGGCAAAGGAGCCTAAGACCCAGGCACCTCACTGAACGCAGCGAGACAGCCCTGCCTGGATTCCTGTCCCCAGAGGATGAGGATCCAGCCCAGAGGTCTCTGGCCCTTGCATCAGGCCCGATGGTTTCTGTGTCCTAAACACAGTCATTTCTCCCTAAAACTTAGGGACACTGGTTTAGCTCACTAGGTTGGCCCTGCTAACCATACTCTTTCTCATTGGCAGGGGCCAGGGGCTCCTCCCTGCAGAGCATCCGAGGACCTGAGGCCTCACGCCAGCAGCTGCTGCTTGCTGTCCTGCAGGATGGGGCTGCTGAGCAGCAAGAGGCAGGTCATGGAGAAGGGCAAGGGCTGGAGCCCCACAAAGCCTGGGTCCCGGAGTCGAGCTCCCCCACCGCTGCCGCCCCTGGTGAGTGGGCAGCCCTTTCGGGGGCTGACGGGGTGGGACAAAGCTAGGTGTACACGGTGCTCTGTGGCCCAGTGCCTAGCCGAAAATGCTTTCCAAAGATGGTCCTTTGAGATGCCTGTGTCCCCTGCCCTGCAGCCTCTTTTGGCTTGAGCAGTGAGACTCGTGCCTGGACCCCTGCTCTGTTCTGCCCACCACAATGGGACAGTGCCACACTCTAATGGGAGCCCCTGGGGCAGAGATTGCAGTTCCCATGTGCTGTCTTACTCAGTGGAGCCCCAAATTAACACAGGGCCCCTGCACAGAAGGAGATAATTGGTGAATGGATGGATGGCCCAGCAGGCAGACTTAGACAGGTGGAGGGATTTCCTCAAAGTTATAGGCTTTCAAGGAGCAGATGGGGAGTTTTGACTTTACAAAGCCACATAATAAGTATTTACTAATTGTGGAAAAACGCCACTGCCTCAAAATTCCCCCTCCACAGATCTCTGGAGCCGGCTCTTCAGAGCTCCCGGCCAAGCCCCTTCTCTATAAGTCCTTTATGTCTTGGGTTTGTCATTTGGAGGCAACCATACCACACACGCTACTCACAAAAGTCTACCTCATAACCAGGCCCAACAGATATGGAATTCAAGGAGGGAATAAGCTCCTGTCAGGCTGAAAGACAATGAAATAAATGCACACAATGCTCAGCCACCTCCCGTCCTCAGAGATAGAAAGCGACTGATGCTTGGAAGCTCTTGTTGGCCTCAGTCTGCCCCCCCCATCGCAGACCCCCTTAGCTTAGATCTGCTTGTGTTGCATTCGCTCATGGCTCTTTGCAGAGCACCGCGCATGCACACGCTACGCAGCTTCATTACTCGCACCGTGAACTTCATGTAAACTGGCTCCAGCAGCGGGCATTCTTCTGAGACTACGGCGGAGTCCATCATTATGTCTGTGAAGTTCACCCCCACAGCTGTCTAAAGCTCCCGCTCATTCGTCCCATGGCCTGGCTCCACTGCAATCTCTCTGTCTCTGCTGTGGTCAGAAGGGTTACGCCATGTTGTGAAATGTTTTATGCTATTGCTAGTGCAGCCATGGCTAGGCTCATGCTTACTGCTTCCTGCACATATATGTGGAAGTTTATCCACCTCATGTACGTCTACGAATATATTTGCTGAGTTCTAGGAGCTCCTGCAGTCCGCCCTGCCCGAGCTCTAGCCTGTGGACTAACTCATGGCGTGTGTTTTTCTGCCCAAGGTCGTCTTTAACCACCTCACCCCTCCACCTCCTGATGAACACCCAGACCAAGGTATGAAGGGGGCACCCCCTCCTGGGGCCCCCGGCTTTATGACCTTAGAACAGGGACCATCCAGGTGGGCCCTTTAGAGATGGAGCCCAGAGCTGGAGGAAGCTGGCTTGGCTGGCTCTGTCCCTGGCTTTGAGCGCCCCCTGGGTCTCTCCAGGGGCCGAGCGTGAGTCCTTGGTGTGTCTGCGCCTGCGGGACGAAAGAAGATGCCACCATCTAGAAACCAAACCCCGAGAAAAGAATCAAGGGGCGGGGCAGCACCTGGCCCCAGCTCTCAGACCCGTAACACCCAGCTCAAGGACAAGTGCTCCTCTGTTGGGTGCCTTTGGAGGGTGCCAATGGAGCACGCCATTGTGTCTTCCCTCCCAGCCACCCTCCTGGTCCCCAGACTCCACTTCCATTGTGGTGGGTGGGGGAGGGGAGTGACACAATACATGGTCACAGCTGCCCTGGGTCAGGGGCTCAGACCTCAGCGGGCTCCAGGCTGGGCCCTGGCTCAGAGCTGGTTCCTGAGCATGCCCGGCACAGTATCCACATGACATAGCCACAGAGTATAGAGCCCGCTCTGTGTGCCAGGGCTGAGGAAGGCGTGGCACAGGCCAGACTTGGCAGTGGCCACGGCTAACTCCACAGGGCAGGCCCTGTCTTCCTCAGCCCTAAGAACATCCCCAAGGGGTTCATAAGAAATGCAGCCCTGGAGACGACCCTTGGATAGAGAATTTCCTCTTCAGGAGCTGTAGACAAGGAGCTGCCCATGGCTTCCCTGTCTCTAACCTTCTTGGTGGCTTGAATGTGGCTCCTGGACCCATCGCCCCAGGCCCCGTCACACTCCTAGCCCACAGCAACATCCATCTCTCCCTGTCTTTTCCAGAGGAGCATTATGTGGTGGCCCTGTATGACTATGCCGCCGTGAATGACCGGGACCTGCAGATGCGGCAGGGGGAGAAGCTGCAGGTCCTGAAGGAGTGAGTATCTCGGGCGTCTTCCCCGCCTGGGTCTCGGGAGCCTCGCTGCACCTCCGTGACCTCAGTCGGTCACCTGGCCTTCTCTTAAAGTTGACTCAGTTGCTATCCCCTCCAAAGTCTCCCTGGAGAGGTGGTCTTCTTTCCTGACATTCTCTTCACTCTCTGCAAACCCCCACCGGCATCACCCCCTCTGAGGTTGAGGCCTCCCACACCTGCGTTCCCCCAAAGGCCAGAATAGCTCCATCCTGGTGCTTGAGGCTTGGTCTTGGCTTTGCATTCCCCTCAGACCCTGCAGCCCTTGTTCTCTGAGACCTGTAGCTCTATTCACAGAGCCCCAGGGCCTGACTTTGTCCCAGGCTCTGCAATGGCCCCTTGAGTTCCAGTGTGCAAAAGCTCTGGGCTCCTCCCTTTGTCACAGCCCTCCTGGGTCTATTTGCCCAGGCCAGTCCCAGGTTGTACTGAATTCCCACTTGACTGGGGGAGCGGGTGGGGGTGGGAGGTTGATGGGGGACAGGGTTGTCAGGGGAGGGGGTGTCTGGGCAAATTCTTCCCCTTCTCCCTGAGGCTCCATACCCCAGCCAACTGGTCTCTCTGGTAGGCATCTCCTTGGGCCTGCAGCAGCCCAGAGAGGGGCTGGGTCCCACTCTCCTATGCCTGTCCCCCTCTTCCCACAGAACTGGGGACTGGTGGCTGGCCAAGTCGCTCATCACCGGGAGAGAGGGCTATGTGCCCAGCAACTTCGTGGCCCCAGTGGAGACTCTAGAAGTAGAAAAGTAGGTTGACAAACAGAAGCTTTCTGAAGCTGAGGGGTGGCCATGGCCTCTGCTGTGTAGGCTGCTGGGTGGTAGAGGCTCTGAGACTCTGGGGAGCACCTGAGAGGGATGGGATTGAAGTGCTGGGAAGGCCCCCCTGATTCCAGATGACATCTGCCCCACGGAGTGGTTCCGAGGGCACTGGTCTTCCCATAGCAACAAGAACATCCCTTTGCTGGCTGTCCTGATGGAGCAATCCCAGGATCTCCAGAGCTCACAGCGAGGCCCGGTGACCTCTACAGTGTGGCCTGGTGACCATTCCTCACAGCCTCCAGGAACAGGACCCAGGGCCACAGGGAGGGTGCAGGGTGCTGCCAGGGCCAGGGACTGCTCAGATCCAGCTTCCCAGCATGCCATGGCCACCTCCACACCCACCATGGATGGTCACTCACCCAGGTCAGGGGAGCCCATTCATTCAAGCCATAACAAAGAGTATGCAGCCCATAGCAGCTCGGTTCCAGGGCTGGGGAAAGTGTCCCCAGGGTTAACACATGGCTCCTCTAGCCCTCTTGGACCCAGATACCTCTACATTGTAGGACCTATGTTTCGGGGGTGTGAAGTGGGGAGCAGGAGCCCTCTGGCACCCTAGTCTCAGGCACATAGTGGGAGGTGGGTTGTGCTCCTGGGGAAGTCTAGGTTGGGTTCATTTCAGCAGAATAGAAATACCCAAGGTCACCCCAGTAAAATAGCCGCACCTCAGGGGCTGATGGGAAGCGGGATGGGATGGGCACAGGAGAGCTGTGAATGGGGCAAGAGGAGGAGGAGGAGGAGCGGTGGTGCGGGGCTGACTAGGGACAGAGAGGGCAGCCAAGGACAGCTGCCAGCAGCTGGCTGCCACCACAGCCCCAACACCCACGCTGTGTTCCAGATGGTTCTTCAGGTCCATCAGCCGGAAGGAGGCCGAACGGCAGCTGCTGGCCCCCATGAACAAGGTGGGCTCCTTCCTCATCAGGGAGAGTGAGACCAGCAAAGGTGAGCGGCCCGGCCAGCACCCACTCCCTGTGGGTCACCAGAGAGCCTGACAGAGGCTGGCCCGGGACTGACCAGCTGGCAGCTTCTGCCCTGGCTGCCTCCACTGTCAGGTACTGCTCGGGTCTTAAGGCTGTCCATGTCAGTGGCTCTCTGGTCACTCAGGCCAGGTGCATCACCCTCATGGCAGAGGTGGGGAGCCCCAGCAGCCTGGCTATGCAATGGGCACGAGGAAGGTGGTGGGCGCCCAGCAGGGGCTTTGACTGAGAGGATTTAGAAGAAACCTTACAGGTCACCTCAGCCAGAGGCTGCTTGGTGACACAGTTAGGGAATGGCCCGGGCCTACATGTCAGAAGGGGTGCCAATGTGGAGAATTGGGGAGATCCTACACAGCTCCCCAGACTTTGCTGCATTTCTCTCTTTCTGTCACTTAGCTAAGTGACACAACTTCTGCATGTCGTTTTTGTTGTAAAATAGAAAACATGCCTAAAGCATGCATAAATTATGTGGTGGAGAGCTAGGGTGAATGCCCAAAATTTCTTAAATTCTAGCACAGCAAAAGCACATCGTGTTAATTCCCCTCAAGATCTTCCCTGCTCTGGGGCCATATTTGTCCCACCATTGTTGCCACCCTCCGAAGCAGCTCTTTCATGAGTGTCACTAACTGTGCTGTCGTGGCTGCCTCTGTGTCCTGCATGTTACTTTGCATGGTCATCTTGACTTTGGGGAGACCCAGAAGTCACAATACCAGTAACAGAGGCAGCGAATCAGGTGGACGAGGACACATACCACTGGGCCTTCCTTTGATAGAAATTGCTCTAAAAAGGTGGTCAGCTCAAAGTGATAAACAAGAGGGACCCATGTAAAATTTAAGAGCCGATGACAGCGCCGGCTTAATAGCTCAGCAGACTAAGCACCTGCTTAGGCAGAGCGCAGTGGCCGGGTTCAATCCCCAGTGTGCTGTGCCGGCCCCACCTGTGGAGTGTGCTGAGATGGCGACTGAGACTGGGTGTGGTGGCGCACACCTGTAATCTCAGCACTTTGGGAGGCTGAAAATAGGAGAATCACTACAAGTTAGATCTATGTAGTGAGACCCTGTAGACCCTGTCCTAAATACAGAAAATAAACAAACAAATAAAAGCCATGACAGTAAAATATTGCCACCCATTTCCCCTCAAAATACTTCAAATACTCTCCCTCACTTTTAACTTATCCATCCAATTGGTCTTGGCAATGTGTCTTACTGGAGATAAGATTTTTATTTATTATTATTTTTTTTAGGCCAAGGTGAGTTTATTGTCCAAATAGCATAACCTAACTTCATTTACCACCATTTTCGAATCCATCTGCAAATCCACCTCACACTAGCCAGAACAGATTTTTACTTTTTAAAAATGATGTAACACTGACCAGATGAAGCCTCTTCAGAGGCAGCCAAGGTGGGGATAAGATTTTTAAAACTGAAATGTTTATTATAGTTTTCAGTCTCTCCTTGTAAATCCGGGAGTACTGGGACGTGAATCCTTAGGTAGCCATGACAGAGACAGAGCGTGTGGACACTGCTGCTGCTGCTCCTCCTCTTCCTCCTCCTCCTCCTCTGCCTTTTCCTCCCCTTCCTCCTGGTCCCTCTCTGACCCCTCCCTGAGAGGCAACTCATCCTCCTTCTCCTGACCAGTCGCCCCCCACCCTCAGTTCGTCAGCTTCTGAGCTGGACACAAGCACAACCTCTGTGCTTCTATTTCTGTGCCTTCTTTCACTGTGAGATTCTGCACTAGCCAGCCGGGCTGCTGTCATAGCACCACCAGCCAGGTGCCATCAACAACAGGTTTATATCCTCTGGGGTCAGGTGCTGGCAGGGCTGGGTCCTCCTAAGGGCTGTCTGCTTGGCGTGGGACTCTGCTCCCTCCCCTGTCCTCCCATGGTCATCCTCTGTGTGTCTGAGTCCCAGTGTCCTCCTATGAAGACCCGTTCCTTTGGGTGAGAGCCCACTCTAATCGCATTTTGTCCTAATCACCTGTGTGACAATTCTGTCTCTAAACATAGTCAGGGACCAGGGCTTAGAATGGCACTATGTGCATTTGGGCAGGTACATCCACGGGCTGCGAATAGCGGCAGTGTAGGACATTGCTGTACAGAATCCAGCACGAGCGTCCCCCTGCCAGCCCAGCCACTGCAATGCGAGGGACAGTGGTGTCCAGAGCAAGTGTGCTAAGAAGGAGCTGCCCCGAGCCCTGCTCTGTGTGTGCCCTGGTATATCCTGGCCACTGTGAGATACGAAGCCAGTGCCCACCTGACAGGTGAGGAAACTGAGCCTGAGACAGGAAGTGACGTGTGTGAGGCCAATCACAGACTGTGAACTTGGCTGAGCAGGGCCCTTCCCAGGGACTGTGTCTAAAACCTTTGTCCATCAGAAGGGACAAAGTGACACTGCTTCCATAGTGACATTGGAGAAAGTGAGCAAAATGTAAGTTGGACTCGTGGTAGGGCAGAGGACAGAGGCTCTGTGGGACCCAGAACATCGCCAGAGCAGCAGAAGCTGGGGACGGAATGTCCCACACACTGGGATGCCCTGGAGGCCAGGGCCAGGCTGGGCTGGGATGCTGGGAAGCTGGGATGCTCCATGCAGAATTCCCTAAAGGCACCAGCAGCTCTGCATCATGTTCATACAACCGCTGTGTGCGCGTCCACACGCACTCCATGTACAGTTAGGATATCGCCACTGCATTTTTTTGGCAAAGCACCCCTGCCCGAGGAACAACTGAGGAGCCACTGGCCAGGCCACACATATTCTGTGAGTCTGGGACATCGCAGACACATTTCAAAGTGGAGAGAAGGGAATACCAGCAGCCTGTACGGCTCTGACAATTTTCCCCAGTGCCAGCGTGCTTTCTTGTGTGTCCCCAACTCCTGCCTCTTCTCCGAAATCAGTTATCAAACCACTTCACTCCAGAAGTGACATCTGAACCACTGCTCGATGTTAAGGTGCCTCTACTGGGCCACAGATCTCTCCTTCCTTGCCCAGCCCAGGAAGGGGTCCAACCCAGGACCCAGGTGGATAGATCTGGGGGTGTAAACTGCACGACTACTGTCACCTGCTGCTCACACAACACACAGGCACACGCTCACACAGCATTCGCTGAGGTTTCAAAACCAAGCCCTCCATCTGCATCACAAAACCCCAGCCTGGGGCAGGCAAAGAGGCTGCCCCAGAATTCCCTGGGCTTCCATTTATTGGTGTCCGTGCTGGCACCAACTGGTTTCCCAATTCACAGACGGGAGGGTCCTCCCACTTAGGGAATCTGAATCTAGGAGGGCCAGGGGCCACACCCTCCGGGCAGCCCTGGTACCTGGACAAGGGGCCTGATTACGAAGCGCAGTGATGGGCCTTAGCCAAGCCCGCAAGGGAAGGCCCCCAGCCCGAGCTGCAGCTGTTCGTCCTTCACAGACAGGGGCGAGCCCAGTGGAGCAAGGGCCTTAGAGCCTGCAGACCCAGACACGGCGGTACCAAGCTGGGAAACCCTGGGCGTGGGGTCGGGAGCCCCTGGCCAGGCGAGGCGAGGCGCTCCATCCCGCGGCCTCCTTGTGCACCTGGGTGGAGAGGTGCACATAGCAAGAGAAGACGAGATGGGGCGAGTGAGGTGTTCTGGGCTCCGGACAGGGTGGGGAAAATCAAGCATCTACTGGTGACAAAGCAGTGTCCGAGCCTGCCCCCTGGCGGGAGAGGGTGGTACCGCTCCAGTAGGCGCCTTCGCTGTCAGCCAACTTGCGTGGGTGCCCACCTCCCATAGAAGAATTGAGGAGGAGTGTCTGTGCTACCAGAGACATTTTGTAAAGGCACCAAGGCCCCGGAAAGGAGTTTTTCAGCTGGAAAATCTTCCGCCTAAGTTGTTCTGAGCCCATGTCATCTATTACCACAACCGCGTTCAGGAAAATCATGAGCATCTAAGACAAAATACATAGATATGTGTAAGACAAGCAGTTGAATCTGCACAGACCCTGGGGAAATGGCTTGCTCCACTGGGGCCCCAGCGCTGTCACCGATTTGCCATGTGCTGGGGAGGGGGGTCGCCAGCCTTTACAGCCAGCAAATACAGCCCGAGGCCGCCAGAGACCCAGTTTCTTAATTTCCCATGGCATAGAGCCATAAGTGACTAGGCCCACGGGGTCCCACATGACTGCTGGGAGACCATCCCACCTGCTCTGGCCCCCTGGCTGTGCTTGGGGGACTTAGGGGCCAAGCTCTGGGGTGGAACCAATGGGGCAGGGGCTCCCTTGAGCGTGGGCATGAGATGCAGGCGAAAGGGGAGCACAGAATCTGAGGGCCTTTATTCCAGAGACCTGATTCTCCCTGTCACTGCCTGATGTCTCCTGTGTGCCTGTTACTGCCCTAGGGTCCTTTTCTCTATCTGTGAAGGACATCACTGCCCAGGGGGAAGTAGTGAAGCACTATAAGATCCGCTCCCTGGACGAAGGGGGTTACTACATCTCCCCAAGGACAACCTTTCCCTCCCTCCAGGCCCTTGTGGAGCACTATACTAGTAAGACGGGTGTCTGTGGGGATGGGGCTTAATCACAAATTATGTGACTCACAGGAGCGTGTGTGTGT
Source organism: Capromys pilorides (assembly GCA_004027915.1). Taxonomy (NCBI): domain Eukaryota; kingdom Metazoa; phylum Chordata; class Mammalia; order Rodentia; family Capromyidae; genus Capromys; species Capromys pilorides. Next base: position 11,565 of record PVKN010004370.1, read on the forward strand.
GTGTGTGTGTGTGTGTGTGTGTGTGTGTGTGTGTGTACATTTGTGCTGCAAAACCAGACCCAGGAAATTGGCACCTTTCAGCATAATGATTCCATTAGGGGCCTCACCCCTCCCCTGCTGGCTCATGGTGGGGCCACAGAGCAAGGATCTGTAGTCTTAGAGGGGGCAGGCCAGGGACAGCAAGCCCTGTTTTATGCAAATGAACAGACAGCCAGGTGTGGTGGTGGGGCACACCTGTAATCCCAGCACTCACTCACGGTGAGCTTAAGGCCTGCCTGGGCTACACGGCAAGACTGTATCTCAAAAGCAAACCAAACAAATGAACAGGAAGGGCCGCAGGTGTGTGCGTGTGTGAGCTAGGCCAGGGCGTGGGGGCGTAGCGGGTGGCCGCGTGGCTCCCAGGAGAAGTCTGGCTGCCCTGGTGCCCTCCAGCCCCTCTCTTCTTCCTGATGCAGAGAAAGGGGATGGCTTGTGCCAGAGGCTGACGCTGCCCTGTGCAACGCTGGCTCCGCAGAACCCCTGGGTGCAGGACGAGTGGGAAATCCCCCGGCAGTCTCTCAAGCTGGTGCGGAAGCTCGGAGCCGGGCAGTTCGGCGAGGTCTGGATGGGTGAGTGGCAGGGTCCCACGTGCCTGGGGCTGACCCAAGCCCTGACTTGAGTGGGGACCACAGAAGCCTGGAGAGGGAAAGCAGCACAGAGCGTTGACTGCCGGTCACTGTAACCTCGCTGTGGTGGGAAGGACGAGCCCGGCTCGCCAGACCCCAAGCCTGGCCCTGGGTCCCTGGCTCTTCTCCACCACCTCTGCCCAACTCCTGCGGGCTGGTGGCCTGTTTGCTCCGGAGCCTAAAATGCAGCTTGAGGTTAGCCTTGCATGGTCCATGTCTCTGGGGTGCCACCTTGTGATGGACCCTGATGACCCCAGGAGGTGCCTCTGGCAGGAGCTGCTGTGGGGGCCCTGCTGAGGTCCTGCCCCCAAGAACAGGAAACTCTGAGTCCCACCTTTAGTGAGACCTCTCCTATAAATCTGCCTTGGCCTTTTGGGGCTGGGATTCTGAGGAGGCTGAGACAGGCCTGCCCTGCCCCGAGGTGCGCCTCATGTCTGTCGCCTGCAGAAGATGCATCTACAGCTGCCACCTCCGTCCCATGCCAGCCCATCCAAGGCACTGGGACCAGAAGCTCTGGTCAGACCGCCTCCAAGCATCTGTCAACCCTCCCTTCTCTCTCCTCCCTGTGCAGGTTATTACAAAAATAACATAAAGGTGGCCATCAAGACCTTGAAGGAGGGAACCATGTCTCCTGAAGCCTTCCTGGGTGAGGCCAACCTGATGAAGACCCTGCAGCACGAGCGGCTGGTCCGTCTCTATGCTGTGGTCACCAAGGAGCCCATCTACATTGTCACCGAGTACATGGCTCGAGGTGGTGCCACAGTCTGGGCTGGGGTGCAAGCCAGCAGGGTGGAATAGTTGTCACAGAGGTGTTTCTCAGCTCTGCAGCATCAGAGCCTGCACTTCTGGCGGGTGTCATCTGGGTCACTGCATGAGGGACGGAACATGCCAAGGCTGGGCATCCAGCAGTGCTTCTGGTTCTGGTTCTGCCCTGCTCTGCACAGGCCTTTTACAGCTGTGCGAATCCCCCAGCTCAATGGCCAGAGAGGCCTACCATGTGTCCTCAGGAGCAGTGGGCTTGCAGTAGGCCTCAGCCTTTGCCCTGCTTCCCATCCTGCTCTCTGTGGCACCTACATGTGGCCACGATAATTATGAAAATTGTCTGCACTACACCCCAGCTTCTTGGTCCCCAGGAGATGCCTGTTTGCTGCCACTGTTTCCTGCCAGGGCTGGGTTATGAGCAGAGCCTCTCTGGCAGCACAGTTGGAGAGAGTGGGGCAGACACGTGGGAGTGTCACGCTGGCACAGAGCACCAGGCTAGGGCCCACTCCAGTGACCTGATGAAATCTCAGATGGATCCCTGCACCCTGCTGGAACATAACTAGTGGGCTGCTGGGGGCTGCCCCTGGGGGTGGGGCAGTGAGGGCCCAGGCAGAAGGGCTGAGGGCTGCAGGTGGCACCAGTGAGAGGGGACAGAGCACAGCCGCTTTCCTGAAGTGCACCGGGCCCTCTGTCCTAGGGTGCCTGCTGGATTTCCTGAAGACAGATGAAGGCAGCAGACTGTCCCTCCCAAGGCTGATAGACATGTCGGCCCAGGTTGGTAAGCTGAGCCCTGGGTGGGGGCTGTGGTCCTCCTCCTCTGAGCCCACAGTCTGACCATGTCCTGGGAGGTTTTGTGGCTCAGACTTGGGCCGTGGGCAGTCAGAGGGCCCAGGTGACGGTGGCCTGAGTCTTGAGACAGACAGGCAAGCGCACCCTGGTGACACCTTATCTCCCTTACCCAGCACCACCAGAGCCTTCTGTGGGAGGGGGCTCTGAACACATAGCTCCAGTCCCAGATGAATGGGAACATCCAGGACCTGAGGACCTCCAGGTCCCTAGAGCCCTCGTCTCAGTGCAGCCCAGGACAGTCCTGGCCTCAGGCTGCACATGGACGCTGGGGCATGTCTTCTCTGAGCCCCAGAGAATGCCCACTGCTGCCATCAGGCCCCAGACCTCTGGGCCACCCTGGACTGGCGCCTAGGGTCCCCCGGATGTAGCTGAGGGCTCACGCACAGGAAAGCACACCTGGGGTCCTGTGTGTGTATCAATTAGACCTGGAGTTCTCAGCAAGAAGGCTGTGGTCTGTGGTCAGCATCTCTCTCTCTCTCTCTCTCTCTCTCTCTCTCTCTCTCTCTCTCTCACACACACACACACACACACACACACACACACACAGGGACCTGCCCTCACCTCCCACCCTGCTGGGCGCTATCTGCCCCAGTATCGGCGTAGGAAGTGAGCTCATGGAGCCTTTTTCCACTGAGCCCAGCAGAGACACATTAAGCAGCGTTGAGAGGGCTGAGGCAAGCACCGGATTCAGACCCCAGAACAGTGATAAGCCTGTCGCCTGTCCTTGCCTTTCTTCCTTTCCCTCTCTCACCCTCTTTCAATCCCCCTGCAGCCCTGGGAAAGCTTGGGTCACTGGGGACAAAGGAGTGCAGCGTGCTCGAGCCCTGGGAGTGAGGCCAGTGGGAAAGCTGAAGCTCTCGGACCAACCTCTCACTTCTGAGACCCTTGCCAGCACACTGCTCACACACGCACACGCGCGCGCGCAGACACACACACACACAGGATGAAGCACAGAGTCCCCAGGTTGCGTACTGAGTGGCGCCTGTGCCCAACAGCAGCCAGGCTTGTCCTCTGTCCTCTGTCCCTGAGTCCCCCTGGCAGATGCCCTGTCAGCACTGCGTGGAATCACATGTCCTGCTGCTGAGGCTCCCTTGGGCAGTGGAAGAGGAGGTGCCTCTCTGTCCTTGCCTCAGTTTCTTTGGGAGAACTGAGAGAGAACAGCCGCAGTCAGTGTCCTAAGCTGAAGGGCACCAGAGTGGCTCCTGGCCATGCCAGGGGTAGGGACAGAGGCAAGGTCCCTTTGGGTGAGCTTCGGTGCTTGCTTGGATTTTGAGTGAGGGCCACAGACAGGCGCAGGGTGACCAGGTGAGAGCCTCGACACTTGTCACCTCCCAGACACTGGCTCGACTCTGACCTGGACAGCAGCCCTGACATTCAGGGTCAGGACCACGGCCCCCGGAGAGGCTGGCAAGCCAGCCAGGGCTCCAACCCAGGCAGAGGCCTTCCCACCTTCCTTCCCTCCTGCTGCAGAGACAGCCTTGCCATTTGACTGCTGCTTCTCCCCTGCCGTCCTGTCCTCCATGGTGGGTCATGGAGAAGGCGCAGGACAGGAGGAAGGGGACAGGTGACCCTGCTCCTCTAATAAAAGCAACTCCAGCTCTCCGGCTTCTGGACCGACCCAGCTGAAGCCTCCCTCCCCTTCCACCCAGAACCTGTGCCTTCCCCTCTGTGTTGTCACAGCAGAGGAACCTCCAGACTCCCCGGAACTCCACAATGTGCTCTCCTTCGCTGTGTGTTTGTCCCCGCAGGTCGCCGAAGGCATGGCGTACATTGAGCGCATGAATTCTATCCACCGAGACCTGCGGGCAGCCAACATCCTGGTGTCTGAGGCCTTGTGCTGCAAGATCGCAGACTTCGGCCTGGCCCGCATCGTGGACAGTGAATACACGGCCCAGGAGGGTGAGCAGAGCCCCGGCCACTACCCAGATCCCCAGGGCCCCACAAACTTCACGGGCTTTCTGTTGGAGCCGGTGACCCCAGTTGCCACTTACTGAGAGAGCTGGCAGAGGAGAGGTCCTCGACCTCCATGAGTGTAGCCCTGACAGGAGGCTACTGCGAGCCTGCAGCCCCTGCCGTCGGTCCTTGGAGCCCCCTGAGTGGCTGGCATAGGAAGGAAGGGCTCAGAATGCAGTAATGCTTACATTTTTACCTATTTAACTTGGGGTCAACCACGTTGACCCGGGTCCAGTGCTTTGTCCACTTTGCCCCTTCTAACCTCCTGCTGAAGTTGGGCTCCACGGAGCTGCCTTTAGAAAATGAGACTCTAAAGCACAAGCAACAAACCCTGGTAGGTAAAGCAGCCCACAAAGAGCTCTCTGCTCTCCTCTATTAATGTAACCAAGAAAATGCACTGCCCAAGCGAGCAAAGTCAGCCAGGAGTGCCCAGCCTGCATGGCTGGGGAATGGCCCGTGTCCCCTCTGCCCCAGATCTCGGACCTGCACTGCTCAGGCATGCATCCCCCCCAGAGGCCTCTCTGCCTTGGCCACAGCCAACCCGGTGGGGGCGACGTGGGCGAGCCAGCCTGGCACAGCCTCACTGAACTGTGGACTGTCCTGCAGGGGCCAAGTTTCCCATCAAGTGGACTGCTCCGGAAGCCATCCACTTTGGGGTATTCAGCATCAAAGCAGACGTGTGGTCCTTCGGCGTCCTCTTGATGGAAATCGTCACCTATGGGCGTGTGCCCTATCCAGGTAGGTGGCTTCCTGGGGTGGGGGATGGAGGTGAAGATGGATCTGCTCCTCAGAAAACGTAGCCTCATTTCTGGCTCTTCTCCATAAGTAAAAAGTAAGTAAGCTAGGCATGGTGACCTACAACTGTCACATCTAGGAAGCAGAGACAGGAAGATCACAAATTCAAGCCTCACTGGGCAACTTAGCTTGGCCCTTATCTCAAAATCTAAACGGAAAAAGTACTATGGACAGTAGTGGACCAGAACTCCCGCCATGGCCAGGCATGTAACCCCCCCAACCCAGCTGCAGACCCCTGAGCCGCCCTCCCGTGCCTGTCCCCACCCACAGGCATGAGCAATCCTGAGGTCATCCGCAGCCTGGAGCGCGGCTACCGCATGCCCCGCCCCGACACGTGTCCACCGGCCCTGTACCGCGAGGTGATCTCTGAGTGCTGGCGCGGGCGCCCCGAGGAGCGACCCACCTTCGAGTTCCTGCAGTCGGTGCTGGAGGACTTCTACACCGCCACCGAGGCGCAGTATGAGCTGCAGCCCTAGCGAAGCCGGCGCTCGCGGAGGGACGCGGTGGGGACCGTGGGGCAGAGGCGGCTGTGGGTCGGCGCCGTGTCCAGACAGACGTCTGTGTGCCCGGCTTGGGGAATCCCGGGGTCTGCACCACACGCTCGGCTTCTCCTCTGTCACATGGGGCTACCAAGTGAGGACTTAGCCCAGCACTCGCTTGTCGTCGTACAATGCCCGGCCTGGCTCGACCCGGCGCGGAGTCCCCGACCCGGCTGCGCTCCTGCGGCCTGGCTTCCTCCACGATCCAGTCCCGCCGGCGCAGCCTCAGTGTCCCTCCGGCGCATCCTCGGTGTCCCTCCGGGGCCCACAGCCGGCCGTCGTGTCACGCGGGACCCGCTGTAGGGGCGGGCGGGCGGGGCGGGGGTCACAGGCCTGGAGCGAGCGGACCCCGCCCCGAGACGGCCACCGGCCCGTTGCTCCTCGCAGCCCGCAGGTGGCGCCCTCGCCCCACCGATTCCGGACCCCAGAGCAAGGAAGGCCGGAGCGGGAGCTGGTGCCCGGTGGTATCGGCCTGTGGGAGGAGCCCCGCCCCTGGCGCCGAAACCCCAGGCCCGCGGGTGAACCCGGACTGGACCACAATGGGGCACTGGAGGGGAGCGGGAAGGCAGGCGCCGGTCCTTTCTACCTTCCTCCCTCTTCTTCCGTTTTTCTCCTCTTTTTATTTGAGCGGCTTAGATTTTCAGTGAAATAAACACAAGGTGCCAGGGGAGCCCATTATCCTGTATTCCCAGTTTCCCCTGTTTTTAACCATCTTTCGACGCGCGCTTCCTACACTGGAACCTAGCACTGGACCACAGTAACCTGAGGGCCTTGTACGGGGAACATACTGTGGGTTTCAGCCCAGTGTGTACACCATGACAGTGTCACGCACCCCACTTCGGGGCTCTTCCTGCGCGCCCCTTCCCCCTTGACCTCTGGGCACCCGCTTATCAACTTTGCTTGCTTTGCCCTGACTGATGACCCACAAGGTAGAAGCAGTGGTACCCTATGACAGAGGGGAAAACTGAGGTACGAGTTGTCACATACTGCTCGTGAATAGTGGGATGGGGACGTGAGTCCGCGCTGCAGTGCTGTGGGGTGGGTCCTGAGCCCACCTGCAGGGCCCCTAGAGGTTCAGAAGTGCTTACTGTTTGGTTATACTGTGTGGGTGGGGACAATCCTGATGAAAGTGACTCAGATCCCCGCATCCTGCTGCCGGTCTTTTTCTTTCTTTTTTTTTGTCTTTTTGTTGGGATGGGGGTTTGAACTCACAACCCAAGGCAGGCACTTGTGCCATGGAGCTATCTCTCCAGTCCCCTCCTGCCTGTCTTGACTGCTGAGCAGGATCTGGGATTTCAGCCCTGAACCTGATAGGTGCAGGTCCGGGGAGCGCAGGCAGAGGTCGCTGTGGTCACAGGTGGGTGGAAGAGAGGGTCCGGCCAACCAAGAAGGCTGGTGTGGAAGCCCTGGGTTGTCTAGGGGGGACGGAACGACCCTGTTGCCTCCAACAGTGGGATCCTCGAGACCTTAGAGCCTCTACCCCGCCCCCTCCCGCCGGGCACAAGTGCTGTTTTGGTACTTAGTTACTGAGCTTGACCAGAAAGCATGTCAGCCCCAGGGTTTAAACCTCCCCCACCAGCAGCCCCAGAAGAGGGAATCCCAGCGTGGCCTGCCTGCCTCGGACCCTAGGTGGAGGACAGCTGGCGCATGGGAATTGAACAGGCCGCGGCACAGGACAGAGGCAGCAGCAACCCTAGGGCTTGGGGTGGGAAGAGCGATGCCCCAGGGACCTGGGAGCACCCAGGAGCCCTCTGGGTCAGAGAGGACCCACAGAGTGGCTTCCTGTGCTGCCCCTTGGCAGAGCAGCTGCCACCTCCCTGTGGCCCCTCCCCCAGCACTCGGCCCTGCCTGTGCTGCAGAGCACACTGAGGTGGAAGTGGCAGACAGTGGCAGCAGGCCCTGCTGCCTGCCCAGGATGGACGGGTGTGGGGTGGCTGGAAACTCCAGTGCCCTTCCAGCACCACCATTGTGGGCACCTGGGGGTGGTCTGGTGCCTGGCCTTGGACCCTCAGGCCCAGCTGGGGTCTTTCCCAGCTCTAATATGCAAGTGATATCTGCAGAACCTGGAGCAGGAGCCCAGTTCTCTCCTTTTCCTCCCCCAATGGAAGTGGACAGTGCAAATTTCCTTACTAGCAAAGTGTGGATGTCCTAGTGGACCCAGAATCCCGGCCCGGTGGGTGTGTGCTCCTGTTCCAGCATCAGCACATTTATACAGGACTGGGGGCCTTCCGATTCCCACACAGAAGGTGGGGAGGGAGGGGCTTCTAGCTGGGCTCTGTGTCTTGCAAGATGGAGGGAAGGTCACCCCCATGGCTATCATACATATGTCTCCAACAGTGACCCTACATCCCTTAGAGGCTGGTACCTGAGACACTGAGTCACAGGCCTGCTATCCCTGGTCTGATCTTTGGTGGGGCCAGTTGGAGCCAATGAACACCAAGTCCTCCTTCTTGGGATGGTGGCTGTGCCTACCCTGCTCTCCCAGGACCCAAGCAAGATACATCGCTGCTATGAGTAACAGCAAGGGCTCTGGCCACACTGTCCTGGGCCCAACCCAAACCCAGACACTTCCTCTCCTAGGGCATGTGATGGTAAACACTGCATCACACTGCGGGGCCTGTTTCCTCACCTGTAGAGCAGGCACATCATGACACCCCTGCAGAGCCCGTTGCTAGGCCTCAAGGTGACAGTACACGTGAGTGTTTGCCTAGGGCCTAGGCTACCTAGAAAACTCAGCTCCTGTTAGAGGTAATTTAAGCTCCCAAACGAGGCTTGCCCTGAGCCTCGCATCCTCTGCGCTCCCCCAACTCAGGTGCCATCCTCCACCTGACAGGGTCCCTTGTCCTGTAGTCCTTACCCTCAGACCGGCCCTTGCAGGGGCACACAGGCTCAGCCCAGCATAATCCAGCTCATGGCCGTGGGTAGCATGGTTCCACGAGGCCTAGTTCCCTGGTCTGTAGACCCCAGGGTACAATGTCTCCTGGGCTGCGGACAGAATGAAGGAAACTGAACACTGTATCAGTCTGCGAGGCATCCTGTGGCTTCAGCAGCTGACCTTTATTGTCCCACAGTTCTGAAGACTGCAAGTCCCAGGTCACCGCGAAGCAGGGCCAGCACTGCCTGGGGCCTCTCTCCCTGTCTTCCTCCCCAGCCCTAACAACTGTCATTCCACTTTGCATCCTATGATCATAGTGTCTAAATGCCTCACTTCTGTGGCCTTGAGTAACATTTGCCTTACGAGCTGGCTCCTCTCGCTTAACCTCAACCCCTGTGTGCATCCTGGTCCAGGCCAGACACCTGGCTTTGAGGCTCCATCACATTCCACTTTCTGGATTCTGCTGCCAGCTTTTCCTGCAACGCACCACTGACAGGAGTGGTTTCTGTGGCTCCCAGTTTCAGAGGATCCAGGTCGAGGCTTCTGCCAAGGTAGAAGCATCACAGCACAAGGGTGTGGCCAGGGACAGCTGTCTGCTTCATGGAGTGAGGAAGAAGAGAAAGCAGGAGCCTGAGAGAGGAAGGGCCCAGCATCAGAACTGTGGCCTTCCAGGTGCACCCCATGGTGCTGCTTCCTCCAGCTGGGCCTGGGCTCCTAATAGCACTTTCAGCTGTGAACCACTAGTGGGTTAATCCCATAGTTGCCACCTTTGCCAAAGCCCCAACTCTAAGCACCTGGTACTTACTGGACCTGTTTTATTCAAAGTACAACAGCAATGAACCACATTTTTTTCCCACTTATTTGTCAGCAGGTATCTGTGCGGCTTCCAGCTGCTGGCCATTGAGCAATACCGGCACACACAGATGTGCAAACATCTCCTTTGGACTCAGCACTGGGCCAACGGCAGTTATGCTTAGTTTTAGAGGGGCCGTCATCCTGCTGCCACTGCACCTCCTTGGTTTTATGTTCCCACCAACAGTGACAAGGGTCTCAGTGTCCCCACTTCCTTGCCAGCACATGTAGCTGTCTGGGTTTTTTTAGGTGCCATTCTAGTGTGCAAGGTGGGTGGTGTTTTCAGTCTTGGCTCTGGTTCCCGCAGGTCCTCAGCTCTCCTTGACAGATGCCCTGGAGTGTGGGAGCTCTGAGCGTTTGCTGTGTGCTCCTAGAAGGTCCTCCAGGCCACTATCCCTGGATCTGGGGCTCTGTGGATGGGGCTGGCCCAGGGAAGATGGCTGAGAGTCCCAGATGTCCCCAAGTGTGTTCACATCTTGGCTCGCGTGGCTCAAAGTGCTCCCGGTGACACCCAGCATCTCAAGCGTCACTGGCAATAGCACGTCAGCATCTGGGCCCTCAGTCTCCAGAGTGATAAAGACATTGGGCAGAAGGCAGTCGGGGAGACCCGAGTTCCCTTGCGGACTCCTCCTTCGACCAGCAGGGTGCAGAGGCCCAGTCCTCCAGCAGCTGAGCACCTCTTCTTTGCCTGGACATAGCACGGCATCTGTGAAGCTGGCCCTGCTGCCAACGGGCTGCGCTGGCCACAGCTCCCGCAGTTTACAAAGGGGTCCAGGCTCTAGTTTCCTGGGCCCCTCACAGAGCCTCTGGGGTGTGGAGCGCCCTCTACAGCCTGAGCATGAAAGGTGCGCTGGGCCTGTAGCTCCTGACCAGGTGCCTAGGATGTAGGAACCAGACCACATACCCCATGTGCCACGCTGGGCCCAGTACCGAGGTCCCCACAGTCCCTTGACAAGGTCGAGCACACTGCAGAGAGGGGCAGGCAGGCTCACAGAGGCCAGGGCTGTGAAGTCTGCAGAGGAGAAGCCGTTGGTGCTGCTGGGGCTGCGGAGCTGAGGAACTGTCATGCTGGACGTGATCATAGCACCCCAGGAGAGGTGCGGTGGCTGGGGACCCTGCATGGGCCCAGCTCTCGACAATGATTTGTGATGTAAGAGCTCCTGACCTCACTCAGGGCCTAAGAATAGCTGTGGGGAGGGTGGAAGATAACCGCAGGGTCAGAACTCGGGGGTGCTTGCCAGCAATGTCCAACGCAACGTGGGGGCTTGGTGCTGCCCCAGCCCTGGGCTGACCCTGGAGCCATGCGTCCACAAGGAAGCAGAAGGCCCACTGTGTGTATGGAGAGGCACACGCCGAGCCCCAGTTGGCCATCTCCAAGCCTCGCCTGCCCTTGGGTTGGCTTGAAGTGCTGCTTCTGGTCCTGGGCCCGAGAGCTGAGGCCATCTGCTAAGTTCTGTAGCAAGAGCCTGGCCAGGCTGGCCTGAGCTCTGTCCCTACCTCTGCAGCCCCACAGGAACAGAGGATGGCCCTGAGGCTGCAGGTCACACATGGCTGGAGCTAGACCAAGACCCCTGGGCACACGCCTGGAGGTCTCCTGGACGGACTTCTGAGAGGGTTCACCTCTGCTCCCTGCTCCCTGCTTGGCTGCAAACTGGTGATCCCTGGTGGATCGCTGACCTCTGAGTTCAGGTTTTGCCATCTTTCAGTGGACACAAGCACTGCCATCTCAGAGAAGCAATGGGGTGAAAAAAGCCGGTACACAGGAAGCTCCAGCCTCTCCTCCCGCGCAATAGGCGTCAGCACACGCACACTCCCTTCCCTCCCCAGACTTGCTCAGAAGCCAAAGCCTAGGCCAGACATGCCCTGCCCTGGGGGCCTGGCTTGACAGAGCCCTGCTAGCCCCTCCCACCCACCCTGTCTTCTCCTGTGTCCACCCACGCCTTGGACCTTGGGCCACCAGGGCCCTCGCTGTGGCCAGGGGAGGCTGACAGACGCTGACAGGAGCCAGTCCCCCGGGTGTGGGCAGATTGCAGAGGACAGATGAGGTGCAGGGAGAATGCAGCCCGGGGGCTGGGAGGCAGGGGCAGGAGGGCGTGGGCGCCCACTAATCTTGGCCCAGTGCCTCCTGCAGGGGCCAGGGCACCATCTAGGGGCATCTCTGTCAGAGCCTCCCCAGTACCAAGGTCACTCTGCTGCTCATGGTTAAAATTAGCCTCCCGCTCACGGGCCTGGACCGCAGTGGGCGTTTCCCATGAACCTCTAGGACCTAGCCTTGCACAGACACAGTGGCTGCCTGCCCTGTCTCCAAAGGTGCAGGTGGATGTGTGTGTAGGGGGTGTGCACGGGTGGCCAGATCAACCGGCCCAGGGTTAGAGCAACCACGGAGCCACACGAGCGACTCATCATCGGCCCAGCTCCTAGCTGGTGCTGCGTGTTGCTCGCCTCTGAGCGCCCCATCGCCCCCACATCACCCAGACCATGTCCAGCCCACATCGAGCACTGGGCTCCACACCATGCTCCACACCATCCTGAACCGAGCAGGGCTGCACAGCACACACTCGGGAGGCTGAGGCAGGAGGACTGCGAGTTTGAGTAACTCGGTAACTTGACAAGACTGTCTCAAAATAAAAGATAAAAATAGGATGTAGCTCACTGTGAAAACCAGAGGTTAAATTCTTAGCCCCGAAAACAAAAAACAACAAAAAGTGGACATCCAGTGAGTAAATGGCCAAGCAGGAGGCAAAACTAGCACCATTTTGGCCCCGCTGTCCTCTCTGCTGACCAGTGTCCTTATCCCTCCGTGTCCCAATGAGTCCCCAGTCTGTGGTCCACGTCCCACAGCTGATAGCAGGGTGAAGCTGGTAAACCCCCCCCCCCCACACACACACACACATACACACACAATGCAGGGCTCAGAAGGGCAGTTGGAGCCACAGAACAGCTGGGACCGTGCGAGGGAGAGAAGCTCAGTGCCCCGGGAGCTGGGCCGGGCAGAGCAGGCCCCGGGTCCGACTCGGCTCTGGGCTTGCACAAGACAATCAGAGCCCACCAGTCAGGCACATGCACTAACCCGGAGCCTGGGGTCGGGGAGACAGTGGCCCCGCAGCCCTGCATTGAGGGCCCGGCACTCATGGGCCTCCCCCCGCTGTGAGGGTTAAATACCCTGAAGCCAAGGATGCTGTGTCTGCTAATCCCACAGGGTGAAGGCTCACGCGGGACATGTGATCAAAGCTAAAGCCAGTGTCAGACGGGAAGACAATATTTGCAGTGCCTGTATAACAAAGGATTACTGCAAAGAAAACTAAAGGAGCGCTTCCTGTCCTGCAACAGCTGAAGACAAATGGACAGATGATAAGTGGGATCGGTCACTGCCGGGAGAGTGCTGAGGCCACAGCCGAGAGGCCCAGGACCCTCAGCCGCCCTGGCACACAGGGAAGTGCAAACCGTACTGGGGTGTGTGACCTTTTAGCCATCGGACTTTGAGTCCCAGGAACCCTGGAATCCCACAGCACTGGCAAAGAGGTGGGAACACCCTGCGTGTGGCCAGGCCTTTGGAGAGGCACTCCAGGCAGCACCACTCCGACTGCGGTGCCTACACACCTAGACTGAGCCATGGCACATCTTGAAAATCATCCCTGAGGAGAAGAGACCCTCGTCCACAAGATGAGCATGCCACACCTTCCTGTGGCACGTTTGTCTTTCTAAGGGAGACGATTGAATGTAAACTTTGGGGAGGAAATTAGGAAGGAGACCAGGGTGCCATGGCTTTATGGACTTGATTCTGACTTTAAACCAATGGCTTTATAGCACCGAGGGGTTTGGAGACACGAGGAGACACATAGCTGGGACTGGGACGTGCAGGAAAACACACCTGTGGCAACTTTACACATACACACACACACACACACACACATGCACACACACAAAATGCCCCTATGTTTATGTAAGTGCGCAGCTAAGGGACTCCACAGGTACCCATCAAGGAGAGACCTTGACCCCAGAGAGGGCAGTGGGGAGAGGGCCAAGGAGGATAAAGGAGGAAGCCACCTCACGCTGCCAGAGTCCTTTGGAGCCACAGCATGTTAATGCATTTGGAGAAGAAAGCCAGGCAGGTGACAGTGATGGATCGTTCAGTGCAATTGTGCCTGGTGGCAGAGAATGGATGGCGTGCCCCTGGGGCCACCCGACACTGGGCCTCCTTCACGGGCCCCACCTCACCCATCTTCCCATTTCCGCTGCCGATATCGCCTGTCCTGGGTTATCAGGCCTTCCCTGCAAACACTGCCCTGGTACAAGCTGTCAAGGCAGCCACCACCAGCAGGAGCAAAGCACAGGAGGACAGGACTATGCCCTGCCTATCCGGGGCCTAGCACGAGGCGATGGTAGCTGAACCCCACCCTGGGCCTGGGCAAGGTTTTCTCCACCGATGGCTCCTCCACAGTTAGGATGCTCCAGGAAGAGTGTCTTGTAAGGGCACAGTCGTGCAGCCTAGTGGCACAGCCATGGCACCCAACATTAACTGTGCATGTCCCTCCTGGGGGCTAGCCACCATCCAGGCAGCAACATCTTGACACAATCCTAACAGATGGGTCCTGCCTGCCCACTTCACAGATGAGGAGACATTCAGAGGCCACAAGTGGCCCAGGTCCCCAGCAAATGTGTGGTACAGTCAGGATTTGGGTGCAGGCACTGAGACTGCAAACATGGGGACAATCACTGGCTGCCAGGCTTCTGCCCAGGATGCAGGAGGTCCCCCAGATCCACTCGATGTCAGCCTTCCATACTCGCAGGGCTTCTCAGTCCAGCATCGACTCATTCTTGTCCTTTATCTTCATGGTGGGGCAGGGCCCTCTTCACCTGGTGGCCACCATGAGAAGTGGCATCATCAACCCCAACACAAGCTTCCTGCCCTTTCTGAGAGCAGGGAGAGAGGATTCAGTGGAATTAGAGCCCTGGCAGAGCCTCCCAACACCCAGGCCTCTTGCAATTCATCCAGGCCTCTTGCTAGCTTTACTTTTCTCACTTGTAAAACAAGGGAGAGGCTGTAAAAGAACCTGTAGGAATCAAG
>PVKN010004371.1:0-14152 GCA_004027915.1 Capromys pilorides
AGACAACAGCTCACTAGATTGCTCAGGCTGGGTTCAAGCTTGTAGGAGTCCTACTTCAACCTCCCAATTAGCTAGGATTACAGGTTTGGGCCCCAACCTGGTGCCTTAATTCTTTAAGTTCTTACTATCATCTTCAACATCATCATCACCACCAGCAACAACAACACTGTGGAGCCCTACTGCCTATTACAACATAGCTTCTTTTAACTATGTCACAGAGCAGATTACTTCAGCTTGTTGACAACTGCCAAGCATTTTGCTTCTCAGAGTGTATTAGTCAGGTTTCTCATTGCTGGGATAAACTGTCTGACACCTACAACTTAGCTTGAAGGAAGAGAGATTGAGTTTGGCTTGTGATTTGAGAGTTTCAGTCCATGCTTGGCTGGGTCCAAGGCAGAAATGCCATGGTAGAAGGGCTGGAGAACGAAGGCTGTTCTTTGATCCCAACTCAAATTTTGAAGTTCTTTTTTTTTTAAATTTTATTTTATTTTATTTATTTGTTTGCTTGTTTGTTTGTTTCTTTATTTACTTATTTTATGGCTGGCTCATCCTCCCCTGGTGGTGGGGCTGGCACAGCATGTGGTGCCGGGGATCGAACCTCAGTCCCTGCAGTTGTCTGAGCTTTCCTAAGCAGGCGCTTTAAACCACTGAACCATCTCACCGGCCCCCAAATTTTGAAGTTCTGTAAAGAGTTTTGTTGTCATTTATAACTTTAATGGCCCCAGGCATAGATAAGACATATGACAAATGTTTGTTGAAAACAGTGAATGAGAGCTAGAAACATAGCTCATTGGCACAGCACCTGCCTGGCAGGAGCAAGTCCTAAGTTTGATTCCTGGTGCACACACAAAGAAGAACGAAAGAATGAATGAGTACTATTCAAGCTGGAAAGGTTTCTGTTTTCATGATGTAATCAGCGTGCAGCTTTTCACACCCAGGGGTCTTAATCCTTCAGCACTCATCTCCCACCAGCCTTCCTCCACATACTTCTATGTTTCTCAAATGCACTACAAACCCTAGCAAGTGAAATGTACAAAGACTGAGGAGTCAACTGCCTGAAGAACGCCTGTGTCTTGTTGCTTTTCTCTTGTTGCTGGGACAAAATACCCATACCTAAAATTAAGGAAGGAAAAGTTTATTTAGCTCACAGTTTGTAGACGTTTCAGTCCATACTCGGCTGGCTCCAAAGCAGACAAACTGGCACATGGCAGAGGGTAGCAGTTCACGGTGGCGTAAAGCAGCAAAACAGAAAGAGTCAAAAGGGAGGAGCAGTGGCAGAGAGCAGCAGAGGCAGAGAGAAGCCTTGCTTAAATTGCACTCAGGCTTTCTGCCCCAGGCTGGGTGTAGCACTCACACCCATAGTCCCAGCATTGGATCATGAATTCATCACAAACTCTAGAAGCCCTCTGCCCTATCACTGCATGAGGCTTTGGGGGACCACAAGACACAAACCAGAACAACATGTGTTTGTGACATTAGCAGAGAGCCAGGAAAACTTCCTGGTAGTGATATGAGCATTTTAGGGATAGAAATAATGGATACTTGTGGATTATTTGTCAAGCCTGTGACTGTAATAGAATGTAAATTTCATGAACTCTTACCTGAACTCTTACCTCATCAGCATCTATGACCACTATAATGCATCGGGGCACAATATAAGGAGGACCCTGGGGCTGGGGAGATAGCTCAGAGGCACAAATGTCTGCCTGGCAAGTGTAAGATCCTGAGTTCGATCCCTGGTTCAGGGGGAAAAAAAAAAAAGCAAGACCCTCCCCCCCATCCCACCCCTCAAAGACTGAGACCAGTTGCATATTTACACCAGTTGAGATTGTAGAGTGTCTTCTTTCTGATGAGGAGGAGAGAAAGTGGAATCAATGAAAGTAACAGGGCCAGTACAATTCATTAAGTGGAAAAAAACTGAGGACTTGCAGAAGTGTGAATTCTGGGACTAATCCAAACATTACAAAGTATCACATTTGCCCTCAAATTAGAACTTCTTCCTATCTCAAGTACTACCTGAATAATTGGGATCTGAAATGCAAGGTTGAAGAATTACTACATTAAGGTATGTCTAAAACTTTTTAAATGTTTTTTTCTTCTTCTTCTTTTTAGTGGGACCGGCGTTCGAACTCATGACCTTGCACTTGCCAGACAGGCACTTGTGCCACAGAGCTATCTTCCCAGTAATAGTTAAAATTTGGGGCCACGGAGAAAGCTTGGCAGTCTAAGCACCTGCCTGGCAAGCACAAGGACCCAGGTTCATTCCACCGTACTGCATGCTGTGCTGGCCCTGGGCTGAGCCAGCCACCGAAACCAGGCATGGTGGCACACGCCTGTAATCCCAGTGCTGAGGAAGCTGAGACAAGAGGATCACTATAACTCTGAGCTGCACAGTGAGACCCTGTACCAAATAAATAAAAGATTAAAGAAAAATTTAAAGCAATAGCAAAAATTATTTTTCTTAATCTTTATGTCTTCCAACAGGTAAGGTGGCACAATCATAATTTTTCAATCTTTTTTTTTTCAATCTTTATACTCATTTTGGAAAGGAAATTAACATTTATGCACTTCACCCTTGTTTTCTCTTTTAATATTCAAAACAATTCGCTGAAGTATGTTCCTGGGCTTCCCTTTCTCAGGTTAGGACTCTGAGACCTAAGGAGGATAAATATTTTCCTTGCTGGAGGAAATAAGGTAAACTCGGGTTTTGAGTTCCGGTATACCTAATGGAGTTGTGCAGAATACTTTGCTTAGTTTCCCCTTCCTTGAAACATTTTCTAAGTTTTAAATCTTACCAAATTAGTTTCTGCCCAAAATTGCCTGAATAGTGTATTTTTTACTTCACTATTCCAAACTGCTAAAATGTTTTATCTTTGAATAGTCATACTTTTGACTTTTTGTCCTTGCTTCTGTTTATGTTTATGTGGTGTATTACATTATTATTATTAATAATAATTTTTTGTGGTACTGGGGATTGAACTCAGGACCATGCGTTTTCAAGGCAGGCACTTATTCTACTGAGCTATCTCCACAGCGAATAGTCATCCTTTTGAGAACAGGAAATTTATAACCATGTGTAGTAGTTTTTATTTTATTTTATTTTATTTTTTTTGTGGCTGGCTCAGCCTGCCCTGGGGGTGGGGCTGGCGCAGCATGTGGTGCCGGGGATTGAACCGTGGTCCCTGCAGTTGCCTAAGCTTGCCTAAGCAGGCGCTTTAGACCACTGAGCCATCTCTCCAGCCCCCTATTTTATTTTATCTTAACTTTATTTATTTTATGTTATGGCCGGCTCAGTAGGCCCTGGGGGTGGAGCTGGTGCAGCATGTGGTGCCAGGGATTGAACCGTGGTCCCTGCCACTGCCATTGTCTAAAGCAGGCACTTTAGACCACTGAGCTATCTCACCGGCCCACCACATGTAGTAGTTTTTACAAATATAATCATCTTAACAAGTTCTTCAAAGTCTATTGAAACTGGACTTGATTGAAAATGTATACTTTTTTATGTGTATGTCAGGAATTGAACTCAAGACCTTGTGCTTACAGGCAGGTGCTGTGCTGCTGAGCTATATCCTCATCCCTGAGAATGCATACATATGAGTGAGAAATGTGCACACATAGCCATGCAGTGCTGAAACTGCAATGGTAAAACTAGCAGAAATTATTCCATATTAGGAAGAGAGCTGAATCACATCTTTTTTTTTTTTTTTTATGTATTTATTACAAGGTCTATGGGGTCTCACTATGTAGATAGGACTCACAGTGATTCTCCTGTTTTCAGCCTCCCAAGTGCTGGGATTACAGGCTGCACCACCATACCCAGTCTCAATCACCATCTCAGCTGCCTCAGGGGGTGGGGCTGAACACAGCACACCGGGGCTCGAACCCTGGCCGCTGTGCTCTGCCTAAGCAAGTGCTTTAGTCTGCTGAGCTATCTGGTTTTTTTTTTTTTTTTTTTTTTTCTTTTTCTTTTTTAACTTTATTTATTTATTTATTTATTTTATGTTATGGCCAGCTCAGCCTGCCCTGGGGGTGGGGCTGGTGCAGCATGTGGTGCCAGGGATTGAACCGCAGTCCCTGCGGTTGCCTAAGCATGCCTAAGCTTACCTAAGCAAGTGGTTTAGACCACTGAGCCATCTTGCTGGCCCCAAAAGCAGTCTTTTTTTTTTTTTTTTCCAGGTTCAAGGTTTGAACTTGCGACATTGCACTTACCAGGCAGGCACTTGTGCCATGGAGCTATCTCCCCAGCCCCACTGAGCTATCTGGCCAGCCCTTAAATCACATCTTTTTAAAGGGAAAATGACTCTGAAAATACAACACAACCAGCATATTATATAACTACTAAAGAATTATTCTCTTTAAGGAGCTGGAGACATACTCCTTTTCATTAAAATGCACCATATGAATTTCCCCAAGGTATCTAAGTTGAACTCTCCTCCTTTGAGCTTATGCCTGTGATTAACCTTTACCATCCAATTTCTCCAAAAAAGAAAAAAGGAAAATGGGGCAAGTTTTTTACTGCCACCTACTGTCAGAAATAGCTGCTTAAGTGTGCATCCTGAGACCATAACACTAAGTGAAAGAAATGAGGCTCAGGGTAAATAAACATCACATGGCTTCTCTTTTATGAGAAACTCGAAATACAAATAATTTAAAGAGCAAAATAAAAGATAAGAAACACGGAGGTAGACTTTGTGGAGCTGGGAAGGTGATTTGGGGCTAGAGGAAGCAAGCAAGGCTGGAAAAGGAAGGGGAAGCGAAAGGCATCATGGTGTGATGCACACGTGCACCGATTCCCTAAGATGAGTGCAACTATTCTGTATCACAAGCATAAAAAAGTCCAAAGGAATGGCTTGCATAGAAACCTTGAGGTATAGACAGGGTGACCACGAGGATATCTTGGTTTGCAGAAAACCCCCGTTGTCTTGGCATAATCATCTAGGTTTGCATTTGCGCATCACCCTCTCTCCAAATCTTGCTTTGAGTAATGCATTACATGGTTGTCACTGGCTCTTCCTACACATCATATGACATGCCCCAATCAGGGTTTGTTATCACTCCTCAATGTACATACTGCTTTGATCTGAGCCTCCTCCAGCTTCCTTTCTTTCCCTTCCCTAACTTCAAGAAGGACCTTCTCCAAAGTAAATAATAGGCACCATTTGGATATATTATGTCTTACTCATTTCTCAGCTCAAAATACTGTCCATGGTGCCCTAACTACTCCACTAGCCAATCTATTGAAGCATCTCTATCTTCTTTCTGCTTCATATGCTGACAGCTTGCACACAGTTGCCTGTCCTCTCACCCCCACCATAGTTCTGACTATGACACCTTCTCCTGTCCTCTTACTATATTCTAGATTTGCCTCAATGTCCTTTATCAATTTTTCTTCCTCTACTTGCACCCACGTGCTGGCCATCTCTGTTCACCTGTGCTTTACAGACTATTCCCAGGCAAGCTCAGCCTGTGAGTTCTACTGCAGTGAACTTGTTAAGGGTTCCCAAGTTCATTCACTCATTCATTCATTTCGTCATTCAACAAGTATTTAGGAAACGCTCACAAAGTTTCAAGGTTTTACACTGGCAGGACAGAAAAGGCTGCACTACAAAGAAGTGACATTTCAGCTGACTTGGAGGAGAGGGAGGGACTTGGAAAACTATCTTGAAAAAGAGTATAAGGAACAGCATGGTTCTGGAGCAAAGGGAAAGGGGGAAAGGTAACAAGGAGTGTGGTTAGAGAGGTGCAGGGCTCCATATAACAGCCTGGTAGACCTGGTTATGACTGGATGTCTGAGGGAGAGCTGGGCATTCTTGGCTGAGTTTTGGGTTGAGAAGTATCATGTCTTTGTTGCATTTTGCCACACTGTCTGAAGTAAGGTCTCTTAAAAAAGAGACTCTGGAACAGGAGGTTGACAAGACACTTCCTGGCAGGACTGCCAGAGACTGAAAGGGGCACAGATTGGCAGAGGAAGAGGCTGGACTGTGAAGTGACAGAAAGAGAGAACATGTGGCCACCCTTCAGCATTATTTCAAATCTTTATACTCCCAGCTTAACTAGTTATTGGTTGCAGGGTGCCTCAGGGAAAAGGAAAGTATCCTGGGGCAAAGCAGCAACCTTCAGCCTAGGGCAAGTCCCAGGGAAAGACTAGGAGTCCTCAGCCATCACTCTCTATAGAGTGCTCTATGACCTCCAGGCCCTAAACAGGGTCTGGCCTGCATCTTCTGCTTGGCTCTTGCTACTGCAGCTGGGCTCTGTATAGAACCAAGATGCCACCTAGTAGATTTTCCTCACCCTGTGAGTAAACTTGCTAAAATTGTGTCATTTCTTTGCTGGAAACCCACCAAGTGATTATTTCTTGTTCAGTTCCAAGTAAGCCAAAATTGCCATTTCTGTCACATCCTGTCCAAACTGGACATGGAGGCACATGCCTATAATCCCAGTAGTCTGGAGGCAGAGGCACAAGGATTGTCATGAGTTTGAGGTCAGTCGGGGCTATACAGTGAGCTCAAGGCCAGCCTGAACTACACAATAAGACTGTCTAAAAAAAAAAAAAAAAAGCAAAACCTGGGGGCTGGGGATATAGCTCAGGAGAATAAGCACTTGCCTGGCAAGTGCAAGGGCCTGAGTTTAATCCCTGGTTCCATAAAAAAAAAAAAGAAAATCCTGCCTGGACATCTGTGGTCCCACCCCCACTATTCTTATCAGTCCCTCAGATCCTGTCACACAGCCTCCTCCTTCTCACGCACATTTTTTTTGTGGGAAGTTGAACAGTGTCAACTGTTTTTCTCTAAGAAATTAGAGAACTATTCCTGCTTTTCTCTAAGAAGGCCTGAGTTGGCAGTATAATCAAAACACAAATCAAGATCTCTACACTGAGATGTTAAGAATTTCATCTACTAGTGTCAAAGGTTGCCTCTGTGAAGATTAGCTGGTAGTCACATCACAGGCACTTAAAACAATTCAAAGATTGGCTTTAAAAAAAAGTAATCTTTTAAATAATATGTATTGCTA
This sequence comes from Capromys pilorides, assembly GCA_004027915.1. NCBI lineage: Eukaryota > Metazoa > Chordata > Mammalia > Rodentia > Capromyidae > Capromys > Capromys pilorides. The sequence goes on from PVKN010004371.1 coordinate 7,012, forward strand.
GGACAGTATGGACCTGAAGTAAACAATGTTTGAAACACTGGAACAGGGTCTGAAATATCTCAATGGTTTTCAAGGTTTCCCAGCCATTAACCAAAAAAAAAAAAAAAAAAAAGTGATTTACTGTGTAAGTAATGAGGAAAGATAGTTTTCCTGAGTGACTGACTGAGGTCTGAGGTCTGCAGAGAACATTAAAGATAGAAAAATTAGAATTTGCTGGGGGTGTAGTGGCATAGCCCTTGCCTGCCATCTTTCTTACCTGGGTTTTACCTGAGTAGAGAGACAAAAAAATTAGAAGAATTTTAAAATGTTTCTACAGAGTTACATTTACAAACCCCTATATGCCAGTGATGTTGAGCCTTCTAGAGCTTCCTGTGACAACAAGCAGCCCGGCAGCACGTGTGCCATCGGTTCGCCACCACTGCTATGTGGTGCACATGGTAAGTTCCTACGGGATCCTTCAGGGGCAATTACGGCTTAACTGATGGACGACAGAATCAGGCTCTTTGCTGGAGCAAATGAATCATTCCAGCTCTCCCATGGAACTCTCCCATGGAGCAATGGGGCAGGCTCTTGTAAATGACAATAAGGGGACAGGGACCTAAGGCAAGGGCGGTCAGTGGGGAGACTACTGATGGATTCTAGAAGAAAAACTTGATTTTATATCTAATTTCAAATTTTCCTTTCTGTGCTTTATTAAGCTAAACCTTTTGTGAAGTTTATTACACATGTCAACCATGCTTAGCTGTGACTTGGGGATTTTTAAAAAAGTAATATGAGACATGGTCCAGCATGCAGTGAATAAATTTTAAAATATTTATTTCAATAAAAGACACATTGCCATAAATCTCCCTCAGAGTACTTCTTGTTTCCCATATATTTATCCTATTATTCTTTCTATTTTCTGAAGTCTTCTTTCATGAGTGTTTTTATTTTTTTTTATTATTATTTTTTTATTTTTTTAGGGAAGGGTCTACAGGATGTTCAGGGTCTCACTACTAGATCAGACTCATAATGGTCTGCCTGTTTACAGCCTCCCAAGAGCTGGGGGATTACAGGCGTGTACCACCATGTCCAGTCTCAATTGCCCTCTCAGGGCAACCAAGGAGTAGGGCCAGCACGGCACATGAGTGTCTTTAGTTGTGGCTGCTTCACTGTTTTGAATCTATTAAAAATGCTGACCTTTCAGGAGTTAAAAATCACAGCTCCAAACATGGTGAATAAAGTGATTGAGGACATACTGTAATGCTTTTGACAGAAAGTATTATAAATATTTTGAATGAATTCAGAATATGCAAGCAACCATGAAAAACACTCAAGAAAGTCTTCCAGAACTGCCTCAAATAGCAGTACAAACAATAGAATAGGTGTGTAGGGGGAAGTTTCAAAGCAAGGGAAAGTTGTTTGAGTGGGATGAATGCCAATGTGCCTTTTATATAATAATTAAAAAAAATTTTAAAGCATTCCCCATATTTTCTGATCATACCTCAGTATATCCATTTTGGGATCAAAGCAAAAGAAACTGATGCTATGACATGGAGAAGTGTATAATTGAGATAGATGAGAGGAAAGACTAAAACAGCCAACTGGGCTGTGCTGGAAAGCAGGAGTAAGGGTGAAACTTAGGCAAAGCCAACGCTCCAGGGCACTAAAAGGACAGGAAAAGACTGGCATTGCTGCAGTCATATAAGCTAAGGGCACAGACTAGATAGATAGATAGATAGATAGATAGATAGATAGATGATAGATAGATAGATAGATAGATAGATAGATAGATAGATAGATAGAGTGGGGGAGAGGACGCAAGAGACCTTGCCAAAAAATATATATGTCAGAAAGAAATGTATACATATTTTGATACTAAATTTATTGAAACATTGTGAGATTAATAGAAGTTACCTTTGTCTTTAGAATTCTAAGAGCTGTTCAAAGTAGTGGCCATTCGTTTCTAGATATGTATTAGTTGTCTCAGTTACTCTTCTCTCTTGTTGCTGGGACAGATACCCAACACCCAAAATGAAGAAAAGGATTTATTCAGCTCACAGTCAGTGGAGGCAGCTGGCTCCAAGGCAGAGTGGCATATGGCAGACAGCAACTCTTCATGGCAGCAGCAAAGGGCAAAGACCAAGAGAAGAATGGAATAGCAGCAACAATGGCCACAGACAGCAAGCCTGTCTCCCTTATGCTGCACTCAGGCTATCTGCCCTAGACCGGTGTAACACTCACACCTGTACTTCCAGCACTGGATCAGGAGTCAGTCACAAAGTCTAGAAGTCTGCTCCATGACTCCATGAGGCTTTAGGGGCACAACGAGACACTAACTATAACATTAGTACTGCAAACTATTGAAGTGTGTACACATTTTTTTTTGGCAGGCTCTCTCTCTCTCTCTCTCTCTATATATATATATATATATATATATATTTAACATATTATATATATTATGTGTGTGTATCATATATAACTATAATGGTTCAATCTGGAGAGAAAGATTGAAGTGGGCTAAGAAAGACTGCAACATTATTTACATTTATATTACTTGTGTTTACTGTGAAGACCATGCTTACTTTGGTACTAACAAAAGATTTTAGGGAAAGTGGAAAAACTATGAATAATGATGGCAAAATCCATTAGAAATAATATACTGTGAGAAGTAAGAGTACTGGGGGAAGAATCACCTTCTGGAATAGAAAATGTAAAATTACAGTCAGAGTGTTATGATATTAATGTAAGGACAGGTTAATATATAAATGTAGCCCTAAAACCAACACTGTTCTGTTTATAAATTTTAATAAATAAGGTAACATAAAGTAAAAAGTAGGAAACAGTGAGCCTATTAGTTAAGATATCTAAAAAAAAAAAAAATACTAGGGCCAGGGAGATAGGTCAGTAGAACAAGCACTTTCCTGGCAAGCACAAGGTCCTGAGTTCAATCCCAGTATTGCAAAAAACAAACAAACTATATATCCTAAAACTTAAGCCATGTAGAAAAATAAATAAATCTATTTAGAAAAATTTTGCATCACACCGTATTCCAAAATAAGTTCTAAGTGGATTGAAGACTTAAGTAAAACAAATAAGAACGTTGATCAGATGTCATATCCTCAGATGTCATGGCTGATGACATGTCATGGTCCTAAATTATGGAAAAAATATTGATAATTTGAGTTAATAAATATTATAAATGTTTTTACCCTAAAAGTCATAAAATTGAAAAATATTTTGAACAGATATAATACATAACGGATTCATATTCTTAATATATAAAAAGATCATACAAATGGATAAAAAAACTACATGGATGATTCACAAAAAAATAGAAATAATAGCCATAAAAGTCCTGTAGCTCACTAATGAAAAACTGCGTTGTTCTTTGAATAGCAATTTTTTTTATTTTTGCTGTGCTGGGGATCAAATGCAGGGCCTCATGAATTCTGGCACTCTAACATTAAGCTATACCTACAGCATTCAAAAGAAGTGTTGTGTTTTGCTTATTGCTAGGGTATGGAAGACAAGAGGTACATATTGAAGGTGAACATACACCTTCAATATGAGCAAAAACTGTTAAAATAATACTATAAAAGGAACATGTGGCAGTTAAGACAGTGTCAGCCTGGCTCGGAAGCTGCCTGGGGGCTCAGTGAAATGCACTTATAGATGAAGGGATGACCTTGCAGTCTAGGTCTAGTTCCTAGCTGCTTCTGCTGGTCTGTTTTCCAGCAGCCATAAACTAAGTGCTTTTTCTCTATAATATTCTTCTAACATAATGTTTCTCCTTGCACCAGCTCACCATGCACCACATCCCCTGAAACTGTGAGTCAAATTAAACTTCCTTTTCTTTAAATTACGAGTGCCCAGCATTGTTTTTCACTGATGAGAAAGCTAACCACATATGAAATATGCATAAAACTTCATGAGCACAAGTGCTAATATTATTCTGTGAAATAATGGAAACAACCTATCCATCCAATAATAGGATACCAAATAAGAAATTATACTACAGATGATTGCTTCAGAATTATATTTTCTAAAACTACTATTTAAGTGTGAAAATGCATAGGTGGAAATAAATAGGTACAGATTCTTATTCACTATATTTTTAGAGAAAATATGTGACTTGCATTGGGCATGATTTAATTTCTTCTTGCAGTTTATGTCAGTGACGCTGAACCTTTCAGAGCTTTCAATGATACAAATATCCTACTGTAGCATGGTGCTGTAGGTTCACCACCACTAGTCTATGTTTTCTAAATTGTCTCATAATCACATATTGATTTTATACCAGAAATAAAATTCTTTCTTTTTTTTGCATTTAGGGAAGCGACAACAGGGTGTTCAGGGTCTCACTACTATATCAGATTCATAGTGATCCGCCTGTTTACAGCCTCCCAAGAGCTGGGATTACAGGCTGTGCCACCATGCCCAATGTCAATTGGAGTTTCAGGGCCAGGCCTGGTAGGCCCAGGGATTGAACCCCTGACTCTTGCACCTCAGAAAGAAAATTTTTCCTGAGGCTTCAAGATAAAATCTAAATTTCTTAGCACAGTGCATGAGCTAGCCTCTGCTTTCCAGTCACCTCACCATCAGCTGTTCTCATTTGTATGGAAGCCGTACCAAATTGCTGATATTTCCTTAACAGAGGTTTTGCTGGGGTGGGTTTATATTTTGCCTACGGTGCTCAAGTGTCCTTTGTTCTGTCTTTTAACTGGTCTCTTTGATTTCAAGCTCAATCCTTGTGTATTCTCTGTAGGGCCTTCTCTGGAAAATCTTATGCTGCCATAACATCTTATTGTATTCCATTCTCGGATCAAATCGAAAGGCAGTCAGGATGATCAACCACCCTGGTCTGCCTCTCCCTAATTCTACTTCTATTAATTTGTCTCCCTCTTAAACTATGGGCATCTTAACTGTACAGACTATATGACTGCTAGGTTTTTAAGGTTTTATTATACTTATTGTCTCCTACTATTTTTGCTTGAGTTTACCAGGAGAGAGTAGACACCCGGTGAGTGGGAAAGTTTCTAGTCCTATCAGCATGTGACTGAGATTTTTTTTGCTGATTTCTATTCTCCAAAACCCTCATGTACTCATTGGGAGTGACTCAATCATGGGTATTATAATTGATCTTGGGTGTCTGATACTGGATTACTCCACCAACTGGTTTAACATAGTTCTGGGTATAGACGATAGGTTAACTCAAGAAGAAAAAACGATAGGCTATAATTGGGCGGAATAAAGGCAAAGAAGTCCTGATGCCTCTGCTTGCCACACCATAAACTGTTTCTCCTCTGCCATGCCATGGAATCAGCCATCTATGGACTGAAACCTCTACAAACTGTAAGCTAAAATAAACTTCTTCTCCTTTAACTGGTAGGTGTTGGGTATTTTGTCCCAGCAAGAAAAAGTTATGAGGACAAGTTTGCTCTCACTGTGGTGTATGTGGAGGATGCTAAATAAAGGTTATTAAAAATATTTTGGTTATAGGCCTTTTAGAATGTCAATAAAGGAGTAACTCTTTGATTAGTAAATACTAACCAGTGGCATGGTTTTCTTCCTCTCTTTTTTTTTTTTTTTTTTTTGTCATTTTGGGACAGAGTTCTGCTAAATAATTTGGGCTAGCCTTGAACTCATTTTGCAGCCCAGGCTGGCCTTCAACTCACAGTGATTCTCTTGCCTCAGTCTCCTGTGTGCTGGGATTACAGGTGTGTGCCACAATGTCCAGCAGCATAATTTTGTTTATTCCTAACTTTAGCATTCATTGGAACTTTGAAAGTTTAAATATTATTTAAAACTGCAATTTCCTCACATCAGTCCCACACTCATAATTCCCCTACCCTGCTCTACTTCTTTCATAAGTTACCTTCTAATGTGCTAGTCTATTTCCTTATAGCCTTCGCCTCATCTCCTTTTAAACAGGACAGGGCTTTATTTCACTCATTCATGTATGTAAAGTACTACAAAAGTACCTGACGTATAATAGATGTTCATTAAGTATTTGTTATTGAATAGATCTGACAACATTAGGCATGGTCTCTGTATGGCTTAACTCATTTTCTTTCTTTTGAAGTGCTGGTGCCCAGACCAGAACCTCATGCCTGCTAGGCAAAGTGTTCCACCACTAAGCTCACCATAACCCTTAAAAAAATGTTTTTGAGACAGGGTTTTACTAAGTTGTCCAGGGTGGCCTTGCACTTGCAATCCTCCTGCTTTAGACTCCCAAGTACCCTGGACCACAGGCATCTGCCAGCATGTTCAACTCATTTTAACATCTGCTTATAAAATGAAAATGTTTGGATATCACAAGGCCATTACTACTTTTCTTTAGGATAAAAATAGAATACTCTATGACAACCCATTATTACTCTTTTGACAGTTTCTTCCAATATGGTAAGCAAGTCAGTGTAGTTTCCAAAGAAAATTTTAACAAGAAATTTGTAGACATTATATGTTCTCTTACCTTATGGCAATGTTGCATATACAATGCCTGGAAAAGTGGCATGAAACCTGGGTAACATCTGCCCAAGAGCCATAATGGCCACTATTTTAATCTTACCTCCCCCCCCCCCCTCTTTTTTTTCAGAACTGGGGAATAAACTCAGGCCCTTGCACTTGCCAGGTAGGTGCTTAACCTACTGAGCTATCTCCCCAGCCCCTAACCTCACCTTTCCCACAAAAAAGACAGATTTCCCCTGGAGCCTCAATGAGCCACTGGGGAGGGGAGGAAATCCTCCTCAACCACACAGGGAGCCATACTCCTACCCTGCAGGTTGGGCAACAAGCTTGTCTGGAGAAGTCCTGGGTAAGTCCACGAACACGGGGAAACGCTGCATAGAAACTCCTAATTTTCTACCAGTTGTTACATAACTACAGACTTTGCTCCTATGGTCTAAAAAATAAAGTGCTCCTTCCTGTCTTCATGATCCTTGGAGAGTATGTAAAGACCTTATAGACTCTGAACTGGAGAAACCAGTAATGTCTTCTCATATTTGAGCCTTTCAAATGGCTCCTTGATCCCTTCCCCCTGGTATTTACTCTAGTGAATGAGAGCTGCTCTGTGTGACAGGCCAGCACAGAAGTGACAGCATGATCCTTAAGGTTTCACCAGTGGTTACCTGTAAGCCAGCCATGTAGTATGTGGATTTTC
>PVKN010004371.1:14252-33789 GCA_004027915.1 Capromys pilorides
GTTTGGACTTGCAACAGGTAACATACAGAAGAGGTTCATTTTAAAGGAAAAAAAATGTTTGGCTTCATGAAGTTAAATTATCTTTATTATTTTAGTTAACTACAAATAACAGTATAAACTCCTTATGCTTATGTATAACGTCTAAACCAAACGTATTTTAAAAGTAACAGGTCAGCAAACATTATTACAAAACACTTAAAAAGCAACTTTAACAGGCGGTTGCCCTGCTTGCTGAAGGGCCCCTGAGACCAGGATCCTTACACTCCAGGGTTGGAGGTGGGTGGTCTGGCAACAGTACCTTCTTTTCTCGCAACTTGTGGTAACTTTTCTGAACCACCCCATAGCCCAGTCATTCCCACCCCCGCACCCGGACTCGCCACCGAGCTGCGGTCCCAACTCTCCGCGCTGTGCCAGCGCAGCGCGCCTTTCGTGTCTCTAGAGAACCGAACCTGGCACAGATCCCGCGCCCAAGGCTCGCACGTGTGCTGGAGATAGGAGCTGCAGCGGGCGAGAAAGCGGTGTAGGGCACGCACAAGATCTGCATGGCTTTGAACCAGAGTCCCCCGTGTCTCCCTCAGCTAGCTTCCGCACTACTGCCCCTCTACAGTAAGGTGCGCCACAGAGTCAGTCTTTGCCGCCGGGGTACTGTGGTGCGAGGCGGGGTGCGCAGGCACCTTGGATCCAGGTCTCGCCTTGGCCTCTGGGGGCAGTGGTGAGCAGAGGCCCCATGCCTTCTTCATTTGCGCTGTGCCGGGCTCCGCCACCGGAGGCAGTGGTGCGGTAGGCGTGCGCATGCTCCTGTGCGTCTCTCGCTCCGCCTCCGCCACGTGACGGGGTGCGCGTGGATTTCTGGGAGTTGTGGTTTCGTTGGTTTAGGATGCTGGGCTCTCCCCCTGCCTGGGCCCAGAGCAGGACTCCAGCTCCCGCCGGCCGGCGGGCGCAGGTAGGAATACGAGCCGTGGGGCGGAGCGAGAGGGGAGGAAAGGTAGGCGGAGCGGTGGGCAGGCCGCACGCGGGAGGCGGGGCTTCGGCCGCGGAGCCGCCGCCGAGCGCGGTCGGAGGAACCCGAAGCGCTGACTAGGGCAGAGTGGGCCAGGCGGCGCTGGGCGCGGGGACAGGAGCGCCCGAGTGGTCGCGCGGGCGTGGGCGCAGCCCGTAGGGCTCGGATATAGCGGGCTCCCTTGCTCTCGGCCGGGACGCGGGCGAGCCAGCGCGCGGCGCGAGCGCGAGCGCGAGGTGGAGCCGGCGGAGCGGCCAATGCGAAACTGGCTGGTCCTGCTGTGCCCGTGCGTGCTTGGGGCCGCGCTGCACCTCTGGCTGCGGCTGAGCTCCCCGCCGCCCACCCGTGCCTCTGGGGCCGCCCCGGCAGGTGAGGTCCGGGTGGGGGTGGGGCGGGAGGCGGGTCCTGACCTGCAGAGCCCTGCGGGATAGCTGGAGGACACCGGGCCGGTGCGGCGGTCCCACGACAGAACAAGCGGCTCTTGTCATCCCACGTCGTGCCAGCTCGTGGGCGCGCCTGTCCCCCAGGACCGACTTGCAATCGCGGAGCTGTGCGGGCCGCTGCTTTAAGTTGTGGACCTTGGAAGTCTCGGTGCCCGCCGTTGTGTTGGCACTTGTGCAAGGAAGGTGCTGAGTTTGCCTTTAAGGAGTAACTACTAGGAACATAGCCTGTATTTTGTGTTCTTTGATTGTAATGTAAGCGAGGCAAACAAATCTGAACGTTAAATAGGGCACAGCTGCGATGGAGTTCCTGAGAGTTTGGATCACATAGCTTGCTAATGAGGTAGACGTGGAAATACCACATTTTTTAACCCTCGTGCCCATTTGCCGTAAAACATTATCTCTTGTGGGAATGGAATCTTTGTTCTTTTCGCGTGTACTCTGGGCTACTCTGCTCACGTGGCAGAATAGGTTTTGTTAATAGGTTCTGCCCCTTGTTAGGGTCCTGTTTTGTAATTATCTTCTTAAAGGACTTGCTTGAAGATAGCTAAAGAGACCCAAAAAGCTGTTTTTGGTGTTTTGTTTTGTTTTAATGAGGTAATACTCATGTTTTGAAAGCAACATTGGAATTTTTTTTTAACATCTCTCCAAAACAGCTGTTTTCATAATCCAGAAGTTTTAAAAGCTGAATTTGGGTATTTGCAGTTCTTTGGATGGCTCTTGAGTCTTACAAAGTATTTAGCAATCTTCAAAACTATCTCATAGGTGAAATTGGAAATATTTTGGTAGCAACTTCTATTAGGTCACCAGCTCTTTGTAAGGGTTGCTCGTGTAAAAAAATACTGCTTAAGTATTTCGTGAAAATACAGTATTACAGTCAGTTTATCTTGTTAAATGGTTAAATTTTTCTTTTTTATGCTTTCATTAACAGGGTTGACCAGAGAGTGCCATATACACTATGCTTGATAACACCTGGCTGGATTGTGTTTTATAAGTTGTCTTTTTTGTATGAGTCCTGGAATCTCCTTGTAGAACATCCTTAGAATATTTATGACCTTAGTCTCTTGAGATTCAGCAAAACAAAAAGCTTACCTTCAAGCTTAAATCTTTGTTGACCTGCCAAGCAGTTTCTTAGTTTAAAATAAGTTTTACCTATCCCCTTAGTGTGCCAGTTAGACCAGGCTGAATTAAAGAGACAGGTAAACTGTGGAAAGGGACAAGGTAATATATGGACGAGAAGAGCAATACTCATAAAAATTAACTTTGAACAGATATTGAGCATCTGGTCAGATAATAAATAGAATATTTTAATCTAAATAAAATCTGACAGACTCATTTTCTCCTTTTCCTTTTTGACATTTTCAAAATGTAAAAATAGTGGAAGCATTTTGATTGCAAACTTTCCCACGGTTTCTTTTCTTATTGTGCTCCTGCATTTAAACTAAAACATTTTGAACGTAAACAGAAAGAGAAAACCCAAGATTTTGCTAAGTATTGAGTCAAAGCAGTATTTTCTTTTAAGAGATTTTCCTTCCCTGAATGTTTAAAAAAAAAAAAAAGCCCTCCGGCTGGCAGCGAATAGCAGACATTTGAGAGCTTTCTCTGGCAAGCTCTTGATGGAGGTGTGGAGTTACAGCAGTGGTGCACTGTAATGCACCAGCCTTCGTGCAGTGTCTACCATTTAGAAGGGAAGACAACATCAGGAAGTAATGACAAATGTCACAGGGATAGTCATACTGTGGTGAGTAAAAATAAAGCAGTGTAAGAGGATAAAGAAGGACGGGTTGGTATTTTATAAGATTGGTCAGGAAAGGCCACTTTGTAGAGGTGACAGTTAAGCAAGGAGTTGTGTGAGTCATTTGATTGCCAGGCTAGGATGCTTTTCTAATCTTGTTGGCTTCAGCCAGCTGAAACCAGTCTGAAAGAGCAACTGGTGGGGAGGACCCTTTCTTCAGCTCACCTGCAGGGATTGGAGAGGAAAATAGAGGTGTTAAGGATAGACCTAGGGAATTTAGAGGCTGTCTTCATTATTTTCACTATTATTTAATGATTAATTTTTTTAAATGTGACACTCCCCCCCCCAAAAAAAAAAAAAAAAAAGACTTTTTAGATTATTTGGAAAGAAATCAAAGGAAAGGAACGTGTGCAGTCAAATAGTTGGAGTGCTAGGTGTTGTACTGAATATCTTGTCCCTGCTTTCAGGTCTGTGGTTAGGAGGCAGGCATAGGGTGTGTAGGTCAAAACAAAGTGAACTTATATTGCAATTTTGCCTGGGGTTAGTTCTTCCAAAATTATCTCAGCTTGCTAATTGTATCGCTGTGCTTCAGTTTTCTTGCTTATTAAACCAAGATTTTTATAGGATTATTATGAAGATTCAATTAATAAAACACCCAGAATACTGCCTAATTCACAGTAAACACTCCATGAATTGTGGTGGGAGGGTGGTGGCTGGTGGCTGGCCTATTTTGTTTTAAGAGATATCTTTGAAGTTGTCAGGGCACACATACAGGTGTAATGGTGACTGTCTTCTTCAAGACCGTTGATACACCTGTATATTTTTCTCATTTTTAAAATTTCTGCCTTTTTTCTGATTGATGTCGTTCAAAAGCATGTATATGAGAGTGGAATTTTATCTCATTTTTAAAGACTCCTTAAACTTCTTTTGAACAGTCACCTTAGCTTTATTTAATTCACTTTTGGATGTCTTCTCTCAGGGCTAGAAAGTTGCCAGACTTCCAGGATATATTACATATTAAAGACTAGAGATATTCATGACCCCATGGAGCCTACCTGGGGTTGTGGGTTATTCCTGACCTTAGGAACATCTTGCTTTCTATCTCTGCAGTCTACCACAGTGAACACAGAAGATGGTGATTTGAATGATTCGAGAATATAATTTGTCTATTCTTCCAGACTATCTCTGAAAGCATGCCCATAAGATACCTTTTTAGGGAAAATTAGTTTATTTTAAAAATGTTATTGGTGTTTAATACACATTCTTTTCATGCATGTAAAGTTATTCAGCTTGATGTATTTTCATGAACTTATTGCCTCCAATCTAAGTAGCATTCATATTTAGAAGGAAAGCTACAAACACTGTGAATTTCCTTCCTGTTGTCTGCTATCCTACCAAGTGGGTAACCACTCTCCTAATTTCTAACTGCAGAGCTTTGGCTGCTTTTGTACTTTTGAGTGGAATTATACAAGTACTTACCTACTTCTTATAGCCTGCTTATTTTTTTTTAACTATTTTTTTTTTAATTTTATTTATTTATTTGCTTGTTGTGTTTGTTTGTTTCTTTATTTATTCATTTTGTGGCTGGCTCAGCCTGCCCTGGTGGTGGCGCTGGCGCAGCATGTGGTGCCGGGGATCGAACTGCAGTCCCTGCAGTCGCCTGAGCCCTCCTAAGCAGGCGCTTTAGACCACTGAACCATCTCACTGGCCCTAGCCTGCTAATTTTGATGAAAAAATTATATTTAATGATATATTGACAACATAATTTTAATGTCTGCCTGATATTCATAGATACCGCATAGTCCGTTCAGTTAGTTCCTATTTGTGCTCTTATGTAGCTTACAAATCTTTAGCTATTAGTAATTGACACTATGATGAACAGAGGTCTTTTCGTCAATGATTGTTCTTTAGAATAAGTTTTTTTGTTTGTTTGTTTTTAGTGAAACTGGGGATTGAACTTAGGCCCTTGCGCTTGTCAGGCAAGCACTTAATCTACTGATCTATATCCCCAACCCCTAGAATAAGTTTTTAGATATAGAATTGCTGGGAGAATGTTCTACTGTTGTGAAGTATTGACTGTATATTTCCAGTGTGCCCTACCATTGTTGGTGATGTGGCGAATAGTTATTTCCTAAAATCACTGTATTTCCTACAAGTATCCATTGTTTGATTCTCATTTAAGAAGGTATTTGTCCATTTCACTGGAGGAGATAACTGATGTTGTGCTGCTGTAATTCAAACATGATTGCCAAGTAAGGATATTTTTCATGGACTGTTGATGTTTTACTGCCTTTGCTGAACTGCCTCAATGTCTCTGCCCTTTTTTTTTTAGTACAAGGCTCAAACTTGGGACCTTGCACTTGGTAGGGAGGTGCTTATGTCACGGAGCCATATCCCTGGCCCTTCAATGTCCTTTTGTCTTGTGTTCACTTTATAGTCCCCATCCCTTTTCAAGTTACCATATTCAAACTAGGTATCCTGTGGTTGTAGCGTATTATAGGATGTTGAGAGAATATAGCCAGATTGGTAAGGGAGCTAGGCACTTGAGCATTTTTACACAGTTCTTAAGCATCATCTTGGTTTTACACCTTGTAACACATTCAGGAGTCTTTTGGACTGAGTTTGCCTTGATGGTGTGAGGCAGAGGAGACCTGTTTCTCTGAAGTCTGACTTCAGTGTATCTGGAAGTAGATGTTCTCTAAAAGGCCAAAGTTGCCGGGAGTGGTGGTGCCAGCCTGTAATCGCAGCATTTAGGAGGCTGAGGCAGGAGGATTGTGTCAGTTAGAGACCAGCCTGGGCCACAAAAGTGAGCTCAAGGCCAGCCTGAACTGCTTAGCGAGACCCTGTCTCAAAAAGACTAAATAAATACATAAATAAATAAATACATACATAAAATAAAAGACCAAAGTAGGCCTTGTGCTTCTCTGCAGAATAAAAGATATTCAGAAAGCCAAAGAGTTGAACAGAAGCAGATTAGATAGGGATTAGAAGCAGGAGGATTGACAGTGACAGAGAAATGGAGTAAGATCAGAAAGTAGTTTACATCCATCATCCATGGTATTTACCCATGCCATATGGTTACCTTTGTATGCATTTTCTTATTTTTAGAAACAATCTTGTTTGGCAATAATGTGGAGAAGTCAGAAAGAAACCAGTTAAGATCTTCATGTGGGTTCAGGGGAAAGGTAACAGTCCAGACCGAAGCAGCAGCTAGAATTAATATTGAAGCAGGGGCAGACTGGAGATATTTTTCATGAAGATTTTTAGTCATCAAGGTTGAATTATGTTTCGTGTAATCTTTTTATAAAAGACTTGCTTTTTTAAAATAAACTTTATTATTTATTTATATTATGGCCAGCTCAGCCTGCCCTGTGGGTGGGGCTGGCACAGCATGCGTCCCCAGGATTGAATCACAGTCCCTGAGGTTTCCTAAGCAGGTGCTTTAGACCACTGAGCTATCTTGCTGGCCCAAAAAGCTTACTTTGATTAGCTATCAAAAATAAGATAGTGCCAATTTGGCATTCAAAGGGATGTTTCAGTTATTTTGAAATTTTGCCTTTGTGCAGCAACTTTCTTTTTTGATGATGTCAGATAAGTGAAGTGTTATGGTTAAATGAGATTTTTGCCATTTCATGGCTTTTAATGTTTTGAAACAAAGGAAACAGCATCTAAAGACTTTTGTATCTACTTTTTTTTGTAAAGAAACTGAGGCGCATGGGATTTGAATAAGTTTTTTGTTCTTTTTTTGCGGTACTGGGGATTGTTGAATAACTTCTTAATGAAGAAATGTGGTGTGCTGGCTAGGAAATCAATGTCAGAACTGGCTGGTGACCACTTTGCCTGCCTCCTGTCAGTAGAGTGTACTTACTGTTTCCTTGAAGAGGAGTGAGGTAGACGTATAATTGACAGTTTTGCCTAAGCATTTCAGTTATTCTCCAAATTCAGATGCCTTTAGATTTAGTTCTGGCATTGAGGTATGATTTTCACTGTGTTGTTAGAGATCTGAGAAAAAATTTTTCTGGGCCATGAATTAAAAAAAAAATTTAATGTGCTAAGCATTATCTTTAGTGATCTGATTCTTTACTGGTTGCCCAACCAAATTAGTGTTATGGATAAAAATAAAATCAGAATCTAAACTCAGCAAAACTATACTAACTCTGTATAGCTACAGAACAGAGTAGTAATGAATAGTAGTGAATAATGGAGTTAGAGTGCTTGAGATTAAATTTTAGCTGGGGCTGGCTGTGGAGATAGCTTAGCAGTCTAAGCGCCTGCCTGGCAAGCGCAAGGACCTGAGTTCAATCCTTGATACCACATGTTGTACTGGATCCTGGAACCCCAGGTATGCCATTCGGACCACCAAGACTGGGTGTGGTGGTGCATGCCTGTAATCCCAGCACTGGGGAGACTGAGACAGGAGGGCCACTATGAGTCCAAGCTGCATAGCAAGTTCAAGCCTAGCCTAATCTCAACAAAGGGCTAGGTAGGGAGTAGCTCAGCACTAAGATCCTCGGTTCCATTCCTAGTACTGTCCCCCTCCCCCCAAAGAGTTTTTTAAATAAATACATTATGTATGGCCTGTGTACCTTTTTTTTTTTTTTGGCATCTGTATGTTAGTGTGAAAAGTAAGGTTTCTACACAATTCCTGCATTCCTATAATGGTTAAAATATCCTTAAAATTATCCTTTGGGACAAAGAGGATCTGCCTTTTTGAATTTGTAGTAATTGGTCCTTTGAAAAAGTATCAGTTTTGTTTTTTTTTTTTTTCTTTCCTCTGCACAATACTTGAATCCTTTGGCATATGAAAATATTTCATTAAGGGCTGGTGATGAAGCTCAATGGGGCCGTGCCTCACATGTGGTAGGTTCAATCCCCAGTGCTCAAAAACACAAAGTGCACTTAATGTAGTAAGGATTCTTGGCTTTCAATAATTTATTTTTGGAAACATTTTGAATCAATTCCCACTGCTGAATAAAGATGAAATGAATCTCTCATCAGAGCTATATATAAGCTTGCATGTAGGCTGTCAAGCTTCAAAACCAGTGATGAAAAGGAGGGATGATGAATTTATTTTTCTTTATGTTTCTAAGAGCAAGTTTTAGAAATATAGATTAATACAGATAGACCTTAAGACAGGAAAGAAAAGCCGTATACATGAGTTGTTACTTGATTTTTTTTAAACTAAAAATGTCAAGAGTATTTTAGCACATAATAAGCTTTTGCTGGCAGTAGGAATTATTGATATAAATAAGGGTCCTGATATTTTCGCATAAAGAAGTCTTTCAACTTCTTCCCAAGCTTGTTAGCTAGCATTTAATGTAGGACTTCATCTCTTAAAGTATGATTGTTTCTGTTACTGCTGTTGAAGATGCGCTGTGTGCTTTGTACCCAGCTGAGGCCTTTAAACGAATTATGTCTTTTGGCTTTTGCACTAGCTTTATGGGAGGTATTATGCCCATTTTTTCGTTAAGGATGCTGAGGCTCAGGGAGTTACATTAGTTGTAGCTAATACAGTGATGCCAGTCCCAGACTTAATTCTTTACATGATTCATTCCATGATTCTGGTTGCAACCATTTGTAGAAGTGTGGAAAGAATTAAATTCGTGAACCAAGGTGCCACTATATGTGACAGAGCCAAGAGTCTAACTATAGCTTGATTTATGCAGCCTGTTATCATTTATGCCACCTTGCCTTTCAAAACCAATTCTCTGAAACATCTTGTTTGGAAACATTTCCATATCTGAACATTAATACATATATGTGGGGCTTGCTAGGGGGGCGCTCGGCAGTGCCGCATGACTATTCTTCGCAAAAGGAAGCCGCCACCACCTGATGCTGACCCTGTCAAGGAGCCACCGCTGCCCGCTGTGGGCGGTGGAGATCGTGATCATGACTCAGGCGTTGTAGGGCCAGTCCCCGGGCTTCACCACCACCTCAGGGGCCACCCGGTGCTCTTCATCTAGCGCTGTAGTGGGCCCTTAGTCACAGCAGGCCTCTCCACCTCCTTGTGGGGGCCCTGGTAGTTCCGGACCTGGTGACGCACTGGGTGGAGCAGTGGTGGGAGGTGGGTGTGGTGGTGGACGTGGGCAGCTGCTGCTTAGGTCCTCGGCATCGTAAAGTGGGCATAGTAAAGCGCCAGCGCTAAGCTCCTCGGGTTGGTGCAGTAAGCCGGGGCATCCCAGAGCGTAAGGAGGACGGTACAGGCTACAACAGTGAAGGTGAATGTGAAGCAGCTGCGACCCGCATCCAGGCAAGGATCCTGAGACCGTCAAGCAGCAGGAACATTGGTTTGAAAAGGCCTTACGGGACAAGAAAGGCTTCAGCATCAAGCAGATGAAGGAGGACGGCGCCCGTCTACCGGGCTGTAGCTCATCAGGTATATGCACGAAAACCAGGATATGCACCAAGTTGTGTGAAAGCACTGTATGGACTACCTGATGAAGAATGCTGATTACTTCTCCAGTTACGTCACAGAGGACTTTACCTCGTACATCAACCGCAAGCGGGAAAACAACTGCCATCGGAACTACATCGAGATGCAGGCGGGAAAACAACTGCCACCGGAACTACATCGAGATGCAGGCCATGACGGAGATGTGCAACTGTCCCGTGGAGGTGTACCAGTATAGCACAGAACCTATCAACACGTTCCATGGGATCCATCAAAATGAGGATAAACCTATCCATGTCAGCTGTCATTGGAATATCCACTATAATTCCGTGGTGAATCCTAACAAGGCCACTATTGGTGTGAGACTGGGCCTGACATCATTCAAACCAGGGTTTGCAGAGCAGTCCCTGATGAAGAATGCTATAAAAACTTCAGAGGAATCATGGATTGGACGTGCTGGAAGACAAGAAACGAGCCACAGACTAGGAGGCCACGAATAAGGCCATACAAGAGCAGGTAGTTTGAGAATCCTACCTGCAGTGGCTGAGGGATCAGACGCAGGCCTGCCAGGTCTGAGGCCCCAGCCAGCCCGGGAAAGCCAGTGCCACATGTAGGTCAGCCACAACAGCAGCCTCTGGTGGCCTGGAGGAGTGGACTAGCTGGTCTTTCCACCCTCCCCACTGCCCTGGGGCCAGCCGGATACTACTACTCTTGTAGCTGCCACAGGCACCACGTGCCATGTCACCCCCTGCACAACACCATCCCTGCATTCCACAGGGCGTTCGGCAAAAGTGCCAAAGGTTGGCAGCAGGCCCCCAGACCACTTGACAATGAGGTCAGCCCCAGAGGAGATGCTCAGAAGAAAGTCTCCTGGGTGCCCTTCTGAGATCAGAACACTTGCCACCACCCCCCTCACAGTTAGGTCCAGAAGGGAAGAGGTAAATATTTTTTCCCAATATCCCAAGATTATCTGAACCTTCAATGTTGAAGTTTTCTTTATTAAAATGTACTTTTATCTTACAAAATCAAGCAGTCAAAAATGATGTAGATGACAGCATTGGCCCTGTGAAGGTGACGTCTCTGGCTTAGGGACAGCAGGCTGGCCATGGAATGCACAGGGGGCACACTGCTGTCTTCTGGCCCCTGGCTTCTTGGAGGTAGACACGGCCTGGGATGAGTCAGGGTGGGGAGCGGGGTGGCAGGTGGCAGACTGGCTTTGGACAATGAGACCCAAATCTTGCTGCATTCCTTTTGCTTCCACCACTGATAGTCTGTGGAATCTCGAGGTAGGGGCCTTTCGGGGAACATGGCTGCATTCAGGATTTGAGTGGAGTGGGAGCAACCTTGGCAGATGGGGCCATGTGTGCCCTGCAGGTGTTGACAAGATCCACCATCTGTAATGTCCTTGGCACAATAAAACCAAATGTCAGTTAAAACAAAATACGTATATGTGGAAGGCAGGACTGTACCAGGCCATATGGAGGTTATATGTCTATAATCTTAGTTACACAGCAAACTGAAGCAGGAAGAGCTGAAATTTGAGGCCATCCTGGACAACTTAGACCGACTCAAAAAAGGGTGGAGGTGTTCCTTAGTGCTATAATGGCCCTCAGTACTCACTGGGGATGGCAGAGGTACTATACCAAAACGTTAATAGTGTTTATCTCTAGATGATGAGTTTATGAGTGATTTTTTAAAAAAGCCATCTGTTTATCTGTGTTTTATACAAATATAAACATAACACATTTTTTGTGTTACATACTGAACTTAAGACATGACTTAGTCATTGAAACGACTTATTTCTAATTTATTATTTTTGATAGATCAATCTGCCTTACTTGCTCATTGGAAGTCTAGTCACTATGATGTGGTAGTTGGTGTGTTGTCAGCTCGCAATAATCACAAACTTCGAAATGTGATCAGAAACACCTGGCTGAAGCATTCGCTAGAACATCCAGCATTAAGTCAACGGTAGGTTTTTGTTTTTTTAATTTTTGGTACTGAAGACCAAACTCAGGAACTTGTGCTTGCCAGACAAGAACTCATGCCACTGAGCTATATCCGTAGCGTCAGTGCTCAGTTTTTAAAATTATTCCCTTGTTTAGTGTGAAAGTTCAGAAAAACCTTATTTAGATAAGTTAGAGATCTTAATTCAGATACATGACCTCTTTTCTGGGAAGAAATGGCTTTTTTCATTTGTTTTGCTTTTCTTGTATACAGTTAGGTTCCCCAAAGTAAATTTAGCCAAGATTTTAAGCCAAAAGCTTTTGGAGGAGAGTATTCATTGGTTAATATACCTCATACTTATGCTCCTCAGTGTGGTTTGCATTTTGCTTCGATGTACTATACCAATTACATTCCAGAATACTGTTCACTGACTTCTCACAGCTAAGCTTAAGTGACTCCCATGTTGTAGCATTTTCAGTTGTGTGGCTTGCATGCCTGGCACTTTCCTGACCACCTTCTCAAAGCTGAGCCTTTGTAGGATCCCTCATATGGATGGTAGGTGGCTCAGGATGATGAGGAGCCACAGGACCTTAATGTGCTCTCAGTGGAACCAGCCTCAAGGTGAGCTGGAACGAAGTGTGCTAAATTGTGCTGATATAAAAGATGTGTAGCACAGCTGACAGATAATAACATAAGTAATATTCTTATTAAGTTAAATTCCATGAAGCGAACTGATTCTCAGAAAATGCTTTTGTTGTTTGCCAGATTCTTCTGTTGCCCATCCATGTTACAATTGACAGTGGAGTATAGCTCAACAGAACTACTTCTTTACAGTTAGAGACTCTAGAGACACCTTAGTCCATGAAGCCAGTGACTTTTTTGCTGACTCATAATAGTATTTGAACATGCAAGAATATTTCCTACAGTGTTTGTACTATTTAATAGCTCCAGATAAAGTACAGTAAGTTTAACTTACATTAACATTTTTCCATATTTTTTGGTTGTATAGAATCAAGAAAACAATATATCAAGCCCATACTTCTATTGTTTTGACAGTTTCTATGGTCTGAATAGTCTCATCGAGGCCAGCTTCAAGAAACTGTTGTAGGGGCTGGGGAGATAGCTCTGTGGCACAAGTGCCTGCCTGGCAAGTGCAAGGTCATGAGTGTGAACCCCAGTCCCACAAAAAAAAAAAAAAAAAAAAAAAAAAAAAAAAAAAAAAGAAAGTGATGTGTTATTACTGAGTGTAGAATTGGGGAAAGATGGGCATAATATACTGTATATGATATTCACCATACTTGTGAAGATGTAGTCTTAGACTGATGATAGTAAAATACAGTAAATCAGAAAATGAGTCTATTCTGTTCATGATATACTTATTTGTAAGTTTATGTAATTTTTAATAAAATTTGCTGAAAATATGCATCTCTCAAAATTCCTGGAAATTTGACAGTAGCCCTCGAAAGGCAGAACTACCAGGCTTCAGAACTCAACTACCTATAGCTAGGTGGCTATCCAATGACTTTATGGCTCTTTTACTCAGCAGATGAATCCAAACTAGAGCTACTAGCCCGAAAATTGTTCCTAGGCTAGTGTAGTTGTTGAGAATAAATAATATTGTCCAAGAAGCAAAAATGATGAGAAAGAGCAGATGGAAAAGAGGTTCAAGGGCAGGCCCTGGGTCATGTTCACTATTTCTGTAATGTAGAAGGTAGGAGTCACAGAGTAACCGTTAAGTTAGTTGGAGTATTCTCTTAAGATTTCCAGAATGTGGGTTTCCTGAGAAACAGCACTGTAAAGCTTTATCAGGCAGGATAGGAAGTGTGGCTTGGATAGAAAGACTAATCTTGAGCAGAAGACCACCTGCTGTAATAGAAAAACAGAAACAGCATAAAAGTTGGATGTGGTGGCACAAAATTGTCTTCCTAGCACTCTGGAAAGCTAAGGCAGGAGAACTACAAATTTGAGCTCCACCTGGGGAACTTAGCGAGACCCTATTTCAAAATGGAAAGGTGATGCAGCTCAGTGCAAAGGCCCTGAGTTTAGTTCCCGGTACTATAAAAAGAGAAGAAACAGAAAGGGAAAGTTGCAGATATAGTTTTTTGTGATTTTTGTATTTTCAAGACAGGAAAAAAAAGAGAGAGAGATAGAATCTTACTATGTAGTCTAGGCTGGCCTGGAACTCATGGTGATCTTTGTACTTCAGCCTCCTGAGTGCTGGGATTACAGGTGTGTGCCAGCATGCCCTGCTAAAATATGGATAGTTTTTGAGCAATTGATGTAGTTTGCTTTTAGATGGCATGACAGCAGCCAGGAGCCAGAGCAAACCTTCATGCTTGCTTTAATACAATCTTATTATAGGAGAGAGCTTACCCAGAAATCACTTGGCAGTTAGCAATTTGATGTGTTCTGCCTTTTTGCTAGACTAGAAACAAAGAATAAATAAATTTAACCCTCATAAATACTTAAAAGCTCTGAAATGAGCCTGAGGAAAGGTGCGTGTGTAAAGTGAAGATGAATAACTGATGTTAATGCCAACGCATCTTTCAGTGTGCTTGTGAAGTTCATAATAGGTGCTCATGGCTGTGAAGTGCCTGTGGAAGACAGGGAGAATCCTTACTCCTGCAGATTGCTCAACATCACGAGTCCAGGTGAGTTGTCTTCTGCCAAAGACTGCCTTCTACAACTTACATGTTGAGTAAAAGTTGTTAAGCTTAATAGTATGTTTTTTTTTGTTTGTTTTTGTTTTTGTCTTTTTGAGACAGGGTCTCACTATGCAGTTCAGGCTGGCCTTGAGCTCACTTCTTGTAGCCCGGGCTGGTCTCGAACTCTCACCGATCCTCCTGCCTCAGCCTCCCAAGTGCTGGGTTACAGGCGTGGGCCACCATGGCCCAGCTAAGCTTAATAGTATGGAATCTGTTCTTTATCATCAAAATTTGTGTTTCATCCCTCTTGATACGTTGATCAATCCAGGAATCTATAGAGTTTCTCCACAGGGACAAAATTTCAGGATCCTGTAGGATATTCTACAGGAATATGTAGATCAGACTCGTAGTGATCCTCCTGTTTTCAGCCTCCTAAGCACTGGGATTACAGGTACACACTGCCACGTCCAGTCTCAATCACCATTTCAGCACACCCTGGGGGCAGGGCCAGCACAGCATGGAGGGGTTCCAGCACCTTGCTCTTGCCTAAGCAGGGGCCTTAATCTGCTGAGCTATCTGGTCAGCCCTTTGAAATTCCTTGAACTTAGTTCAGTCATCAGTAATTGAATTTCAAACTTTTGAGAAACTGCTGATTTCACCAATGGATTTATAAACACATCGGTATAAATGTTGTGAGTCAACATTCTGTTAAAATGATTGCCAATGCTTCTGCAAAACAAACAAATAGTAAGACATTAAAAACAATACTTTTTATTCTTTAAAAGTGTTGGGGGGCCGGGGAGATAGCTCAGTAGAATGAGCGCTTGCCTGGCAAGCACAAGGGCCTGAGTTCAGTCCCTGATTCAGCAAAAAATAAAATAAATCCTTGATTGAAGGAGAGGCTTCAAACTATCGTATGAAAAAAAAAAGATTCTTAAGGAGCTGGGGAGATAGCTCAAGGGCACAAATGCCTGCCTGGCAAGTGTAAGGTTCTGAGTTTGATCCCTGGTTCTGCAAAAAAAATAATAAAAAATAAATAAAAGTGGTTTCGGCCCTGGTGATGATGAAAATGCAGATTCTCATCCTCTGTGTCACCAGGGAACTAATCTAGGGAAGTTGTAACTTGTCTTTATTAGCACTTCCTGTTACTTACAACTGTGATTTTAAGAAATGTTCAGCTTTTCCGATATCCCATGTGCTGATTATGACCTGTGTTAGTTTAAATTTTGTCCAACCTTTATGATTATGTATGCCTCTGGAAAACCAAAAATCATGCATCTTGTAAATGATGCATTAGTGATGATGTGGTATCCTACAAGTTACTGTTGAAAACCAAAACCAGCTGGGCATGCCCATAATCCTAGCACTTGGGAGGCTAGGACAGAAGGATCACTGTGAGTTCAAGGCCAACCTGAACTACACAGTAAGACCCCATCTCATAAATAAACAAGTAAAGGAAAACCAAATAGCAACTAGAAAACGCTCTTTCCTTTGAATTTTCCAAGGCTAGGGATATAACTAAGTAGTAGAGCCCTTAAAACCCGGACCCTGGATTCCATTCCCAGCACTGCAAAAGAAAAAAAATCCAGAACTTATTAAATATCATTACTCATTAATGATAAAGGAGTAGACCTCTTCATTAATAGAAAATGTTAAGGGAGGCAGAGTGAAGAGGAAAGGAATAAACATAAACAGCTGTGGTAAGTACATGTAGCCACTCCCTGTCGTGATTGTGGACTGCTTGAACTGCAAATGTATACTAATATTTAAAATGAAAATGTTCACACATGTATATTACATTTAAAAATAAACACACACACAAACATTTTATCTTTTTCACTTTCCTGAAAGTATTTAGGGTTATTTCAGTACCTAAAAGTCATTGTGAACATCAGTCATGATAATAGAATATGTAAAAAAAAAAAAAAAAAAGAATATGTAAAAGGTTTGATTAACAGTATTATCAAAACAACAGCATTAGCCCTGTGCACCTGAACACCTGTAGTCCCAGTTACTTGGGAGGATCTCATTGAGTCCAGGTGTTCTAGATCAATGTAGTGAGCAACAGAGGGAGAGCTTCATTTCAAAATTAAAGCAAGCATCTGTTTTTCAGGTAGCTTGAGCTCGAGGTTATTTTTTAAAGAGAATATATCTAGTCCAACATGGTATGGGCTGGTTACTTCAACACTTGGGAGAATGAGGGAGGAGGCTTACTGTGAATTCAAGATGAGTGTGAACTACATAACAAGACTCTCAAAAAAAACAAACCACAAAAAATGCAGGGCCAAGTGTGCATGCTGGTCACACCCATGGTCCCAGCATTTGGGAGCTAAGGCAGGACCACAGAGTTGGAAGCCAGCCTGAACTTTGTAGTGAGACTCTTGTCTCAGAGACTACCACTAAAATACACTTTCAGCCCTAAATGTAATTTTTATTAATACTGAATACTACTATGGTGTTTATTTTTATTTTATTTTTTGGCTGGCTCAGCCCATTCTGAGGGTGGGGCTGGCATGGTATGTGGTGCTGGGGATGGAACTTCGGTCTCCTGGGCCTGCATAAGCTTGCCTAAGCAGGCACTTTAGACCACTGAGCTATGTTGCCGGGCCCTATATTTAGTTAAGTATGTGGATATGTGTACAGATTGTTCTTTAACTTATGAGGTAATATAATCAGCGAAGTTTGAAAATCACAGCTCTAAAAGAGACAACTTTGACATAATCTTTCAAAAAAGTGCCTTATATCTCAAAGTAGCACTGGTAGTCTCTGCCATGTTAACTATCCATATAATCTGTCTTGATTCACTTAGAAACTATTTGGAAAAGCTGTTTGGCCCCTGGTCAGACAACTTGGGTAGGGGGTAGAAAACTACTGACTTGGGAGTCCTTAAACCTGAGTGTGACTCCTGAGTGCCACTTTCTGTATCCTTGGGCAAATTACTGTCTCTGGGTTCAGTTTCTTAGACTGTAAATAAGTGCTGCCCCTCAGGGGGAAGTTGTGAAAATATAAACTTGGTGGGCATGTGACTAAGTATATAGTCGGAAATGTCTGCTGTGCATATCTTTTATTAGTATTGTGCAGTGAAAATTTTTCAATATTATTTGAAGTTATTCTAGTTCTATACTGTAACAGTTGCCTGACATGTCATAGATAGCTTAAATTGCCTAAAAAGAAGTAGAACCTCAGAATTTGCAGCACAAAACTAAATTTACTGATTATTTTCACCCACTAATACTGGGGATTGAACTCAAGGCCTTCATAATAAACTGCATCCTCACAGCCATTTTTAGAACATTTATTATAATTTTTATTTTGAGACAGGACCTTGCTAAGTTGTCTTAACATTGTTAGTTGCTGGGGTTACAGGTGCCCTACTCAAACATACTGATTACTTATACCTACAGTTAATATTGTGTTTGTTACACTTTTTTTTTTTTTAAATTTTATTTATTTATTTATTTATTTGTTTGCTTGTTGTGTTTGTTTGTTTCTTTATTTATTCATTTTGTGGCTGGCTCAGCCTGCCCTGGTGGTGGCGCTGGCGCAGCATGTGGTGCCGGGGACCGAACTGCAGTCCCCGCAGTTGCCTGAGCCCTCCTAAGCAGGCGCTTTAGACCACTGAACCATCTCGCCGGCCCCGTGTTTGTTACACTTTTTATCTAACCCTTCTAATTAGATACCTCCCAGCTGACTTAAATTTATTATTTTCCTGTGATATTTATGGGTCTGTATACAGACACACAGGTGTACACAGAAAATCCAAAGCAGTTTTGATAATTTCAATACTAGATTTAGCTTGAAAAGTTCATTTTTAGGGGCTGGGCAGTTAGCTCCATGTCACAAGTGCCTGCCTGGCAAGTGTAAGGTTGTAAGTTCAAACCTTGGTGAAATAAGAGATTGGATATTTTTGGTTATGTAAAACCCTTGTTCTCCTTACTTCCTTAGTTTTGAATCAGGAAATTGAAGCATTTAGTCTTGCTGAAGATGCTACATCAGAGTTCTCTGAGGACCGAGTTGTTAGTGTGAGCTTCCGAGTTCTCTACCCAATTGTTATCACCAGTCTTGGAGTATTCTACAATGCCAGTGATGTGGGTTTCCAGAGGAACATCACAGTGAAGCTTTATCAGGCAGAACAGGAGGTATGCCCTGCTTGTTACACAACTTTCCATGTTTTTTTTTTCTCCTAAAACACAATTTTCCTATGGCATATTCTAGATTAGAAGACTATATAATTCTCTTAGCTTGAGAGATTTCCACTTTTCTTCCCTTATTGACTGAGTGCTGTAGTGCAAAAAATCATCCTACTGGTTTGAAAAGCGATTAAATTAATAAATGCATTATCTCTAAAGAAGAGAAAGCTGGGCTAGATTAGAAATTCACGATCTAAAATTTTTCAAAGCTCAGAAATTGGTGAAGGGTGTAAAAGTTTGGGGCTTTGGGACAGGGGAGATAGCTCCATGGCACAAGTGCCTGCCTGGCAAGTACAAGGTCATCATGAGTTCGAATCCCAGTCCTGCCACAAAAAAAAAAAAAAAAAAAAAAAGTTTGGAGCATTGTAGCAGAGTATGATACTGAATGCCTGTGATCTCAGTACTTGGGAGGCTGAAGCAGGAGGATTGTAGAGGCCGGCCTGGGCAAGACTGTTTTAACAACAAAACATAGATGCCTTTTAGGATTTTTTCTCTTACAACCCTAAAAATCTACAGTAAAAGGCCAATGGCTTCTTCAGATCTACTTGTAATGAAGATGTAGGAAAGAGAAAAAATTAGAACAGTTGTTTTTTTTCCTTGATTTGGGTAGATGTGTTTACATTTGTGTACAGCTATACGAATGTGCCTGATCTCATCTGATTTGTTTATATGATGTATCTGAAGGAGTATAAGATGGAATTATATTTGAAAAGGTCTGTTTCTGGGTTTTAAAAATACAGAAATGCAAAAGAATTATACGGTGAACACCCAAGTAGCCACCAACAACATTCTACGGTAATCAGTGCCTGGCTGTATTTGCTTTATCATGTATATATTTATTAATTTATCTTTTTAAAAATGTATTTCAGGCTAAGTTGCAGGTATTGGTATACTTCACACTTGAATGCTTTAATGTTCATATTATTAACTAGACTTTTTTATTGTTCTCAAGCTTTATATAAAATGGAATGTGCATACATTTTATTAAATTCTGTAGCCTGTTTAATCCACACTCCTGTCATATGAAGCATATGAACCTAAAAAGTTCCCTTATGTTCCTTCCCAGTCAGTTCCTTTCCTATTCCCCAAAGGCAAATACTGATTGGAATTTTTGTTATCCTATAGACTCTAAAGATTTCATGTGTAAATGGAAGCATAGAGGAGTGCTCCATTGTATAAGTCATCTTTC
>PVKN010004372.1:0-15317 GCA_004027915.1 Capromys pilorides
ATGATTTTTAAAACCTGAAAGATGCCAAATGAAACGATTTCACGACCGTAAAGAAAAGGTTTATGTACAGCAAGGCGAACTGTAATGGATGAAAAAATTATCACTCAAGACTGATACATAGTGTTGGAAAGGTGAAGTGACTCACGGCTTTCTTGTCTGGAGACACTATTCACTCACTAACGCACTTATGGGAACGCAGATGTGTGCTATAGTTATGCAATGGACCGCCTAGAAAACAGAGCCTTGTACTGGTAGCACTATCTCTCTCTCTATATATTTTCCAGACAGGACCTTGTCAGGCTAGTTTAGGCAGGTCTTGAACCTACTATGTGACCCAAGAAAGCCTTAAACTCCCAGCAACCCTCCTGTCCCAGCCTCCCCTGTGGTGGGATACAGGCATACACTACCATGCCTGGCTTAGTAGTAGTATTCTTTCTTTCAACAAAAGTGGCCATCAACTCAGTGAAACAAAGAATCATTACTTGGTGAACAAGACTATGAACACTCAAAAATTATCAAGTAATGGAACAGTGATGACAACATTAGCATACAATGGGGGTTTAATGATAGAAGATCATGCTATACTGGCATGATAATAACAACACATTTTCTTTCTCCAAAGAAAAGGAAGGGAAAAAGCCTCAGTGGGAGTATGGCCCCGTGATGGCACACTGTTTATGACTCTATTCCATTACGCTCAAGGAATAAGAAAAGCAATGAATGTGTCATTCAACTCATGCAACAATCTGTGTCTTTTATAGGACGAGAATTACAAACCCATCAAAGGGAACACTCAGGTGACTATGGCTCTTCAAACTGCTGTACTGAACAATCACAGAAAACAAAAGCTATTACCTACACAACTGTACTTTATAATCTTTTTTCTTAAGAGCAAAACAATTTTGATGCAAACAAACGCAATATATACTTTTAGGTTGTAAAACATCCTTTTGTATTATTCATCTACTATCTCTTTGTTCTGCTAGAGCACCGTGATGGCTGAGGGCTTGGCACACCTGTTCAGCGGTACCACGTGCCCTGACACCACACGAACTGTCAGATGCAGCGACTCACGCAGCATCCAGCTACAGTCTGTAACCAGGACCACTTTGTCTCACTCCCACTCCAAGTAGAGCAAACTGCCACCTTTAGGCAACTAGATTTTAATGACGAGATAAACATCACATACAACGCAAGTGCTGACTAGTGTCTTTCCGCTGCTGCGCTTGCACTCAAAGTGCAGTGCAAACACAGCAGACAGGCGCATCAGATGATTCATGGGCACTGAACAGAGCAGTGGTTTCCAAGCAAGATCTGCTGGCAGGGGAAATAACCTAGCACTGTGTTACCTACCGGAAGGTTCCTTGCTGAATCCAAGTACAAGATCAGCAGTGCAGAAGAAAGCCCATCATTGGCTTGATCTTTGTCAGCTCTGATGTCTGTCAGCACCTGGGAGGGGAAAAAGCCGTCGTGGGCGTGTGTCTACCTGATAACACACTGCCTGTGACTGTACTACTTCCATTACGCTCAAAGAACAAGAAAGGTAATAAATGTGTCATTAAACTCATGCAACAAACTGTGTCTTCTATAGGACAAGAAAATTACAAACCAATCCAAGGGAACACTCAGGTGACTATGGCTCTTCAAATCGCTGTACTGAGCAATACAAAATTTAAAGAGCTCATAAAAACTGATACAATGACTACTTTATTTTATTTTTTAGAAATTCTAGTAATGGTGCACACCTATAATTCCAGCATTCTGGGAGGATGGGGGCAATTGGATCACACGTTTGAGATTAGCCTCCGCAACGTAGTGAGACCTCGCCTCAAAATAAGTATCAAAACTAACAGGGCTCGGGATGTAGCTCAGTGGGGAGTGTCTAGGTGCAACCCCCAGCACTGCAAACAAAACAAAACTAAAAAGCCAAACAACCCATTCTGTTCTGTTGTTCATTCTAGACATGACACTAAATGACTTATAACACAGTAATCAAAATTAATGGTATTGCTTTTAAAAATCAAGAAGCAACAAATCGGAGACAGACCCCAGGGATGGATCAGAAGGGTTGGCTCCTATGAGCAGACACTGCGCGCACCTTGTCGAGATGTGAGGCATCTGGCAGCAGGGAGAGCCACTCCAGCTTCAGATGCAGCTTTCCTCTGGGAACCTCATCCAGTGCGAACCACTGCAGAGAAAGTGAGAAAGCTCAGAAGTTCTCTTGAATCAAAACTTCACATTAAGCCTCCTCTCTATAAAAATGCAAGTTCTCACTGAGTGCAGGCAGCGAAAAGTTCTCAGCACTGGCTATAACGCACAAGCCACATGAATGCTATACTCTGTTTTCATGACAGGTCGCTGCATGACAGGGAGGGCTGGGACTGGCCGGAGATTGCTCTCAGGCTTTTTGCACGCAGTGCACGCTAGTGAATGAAGTCTTGGAGAAGTAGTGAGCACAAACCCTACCCCCTAAATACAGGGTTCCAATGTTCCAGTGCTATCTTGCACTGGGAAAGCCTTCTGCAGATGGATACATATGGGATTTCGAGGCCAAGTGGTAAAATGCTGCTCCCTAAACACTGAACATCAGTATTGAACAAGTTAATGTATTTGTTTTAATCATCACTATATGCCAATTAGTAAAATAACATCAGGTAGTTCCAGCTTAAAAAGCACAAAATAATAAAGGAGGTCCCCACACAGGTGTGAAAAAGGAAATACCATAGGCTATTTAATCTGTTCAGTGTTGTATTCAATGCCTGGCACACAGGGGGTGCACAGTAAACACTTGTTGCGTGGGTGCTGTGCACAGAGCACACAGCTCTGGAAGCAGCAGTGCGCTCCATGATCCGGTCACTCAGGCTTCCCTTACTTAAATCTTACCTGTCTTTTATTCATTTATTTTATGTATTTGGTATAGGGTCTACAGGGTCTCACTACGGCAATCAGATTGGTAGTGATCCTTCTGATTTTAGCCTCCCAAGCACTGGGATGACTACACATGCCACCATGCCCAGTCTCAATGGCCATCTTAGCATGCTCTGGGGGTGGGGCTGGCATGGCACGCTGGGGATTGAACCTTAGCTACTATGCTCTATCTAAGCAGGCACTTTAGTCTGCTGGGCTATCTGGCTGACCTTACAGTCTTTTAGAAGCTTCTGTAAATTTTTTTATGTTTTATTCTGATAATAATGTTCCTGCTTGGGGTGGTATCTTCTTGCTGTAAATCCTCGCTGTATTTACAGATACCTTTTTGAGTCTGACTGCAGTATAACATCTTTGCTACGAACACAAACTACTATGGAAACTGCCCTCACAGCCTATGCATACCTCCTTCCTGTAGGGAGCAGACTGTTTGCAATGACATCTGCCTCATGACCAGAAGAACTGCTAGCATATAGTACCTAGGGCTTCTAAGTTTCTCTTTTACGTTGCTATTATGAAAGGCCTATACTCTTAATATTTGTGAAGAAAATGCTGTCCCTACAGTACTACCTAGGACCCCTGCACAGGGTGGCTGGGTGGCAATAGAAACCCTGATCTCCTTTTATACACTCCTTTCGCACTAAGTCAATGTTTATTAAATAAACCAAACTCAGAACTTACTTCATCTAAAAGGCGCTCCTTTTCAACCTCAGTGAGATCAATCATAAGACTGCAGAAATAACACAGCAAGTTTAGAACATATTTACTTCTTATAACAGGAAAAAAATGCTACATAATTCATAAGAAAATAGGTTGTTTTCCCAAAAGCTCTCTCTAGCTGATGCTTCATTGTCAAGAGAAGCAGGAACAAGAGCAGGGTTGGGTTTCTGTGCTATCAGAATACCCAGTTTGGCTCAGCTGAAGTCAGAGCTAAAATAAACTAGTCCTCCTTATGGTGAATTTCAACCCAGAAATGTTTAAAAATATTTCAGCCTCTTATCTTCCACATCTTCCTTGGTATTATCACTCAGCACTGTGGACTCAAGTTACCCACATACTGAATCAGGACTTTGATCCCCTCTGCAGCCTTACTCAAGCCTCACCCTGGAATGTCCAAGACGAAGCCCGCTCTAGTTCTCCTGGACAAGCCCACTCTTAAGTCAGAAGACAGCACTGGCCCCATAGGAACAGACTGACTATGACGGAAAGTTATACCTGTGTTTCTTCAGCATGTCCTGTACTCTGGCCAACTTCCTGGACCTTGTTATCAGGCCCCCGCTGGCCTGCAGCCTGCAACCCACACGCTGACTGTGTTACAATGCACCCTGTTCACACTGACCCTAGTTGTGCTGTTGCATTTACCATGGACTTTGTAGCTAAAACGTGTAATGTCACTCTGGATGAGGCACGAACCTCTGCAAAGTCATGCTTTCTTATGTTCTTTCTTCCATAGTAAGTTCAGTTAAATAATAAAGATTAGGTTGAGGTGTATTTTTCAAAGTGCATTTTTTACCAGCTATATTAGTTATTTAACTGAAGTAAACAAGTCAGTATTTTCCCAATGTACGGGCACAACATAAATAACTATATTGCAACAAACTGAAAAAAACCCCCTTTTTACAATCTAGAAGGACATGCCTGGAAAGCCCCTGCACACGGCAACCACAGGGTGTAGCTGGACTGATTCTAACGACTTCATGTAAAGTGCCTAGGTAGGCGTGACTGTGACAGGCAGCCAAGCTGGAAACCTGTCTTCTCTTCAATATGATGTTTTAGTATTAAAAATGTCTTAAGAAATGTAAGCAATGAATGTTACCTGTAAGGGCATTTAAAAATGTACACCTAAATAAGCACATTTCTGCACTGGTATTTGCTAGTGTGACCAACAGTGGAGTGCTCCTGTGCCTTCCCAATGAAGGTGAGGGTTCCCTCACCTTCCCAAGAAGTCATCTCTGTCTGGGTCTTCATCGAAAAGCTCAATTTCCAACTCTTGTCCAGGGTGCTCATACACCAAAGCCTGGAAAACAACAACAAAAAAAAAGATCAATGGTGAGTAGTTACCAAATTTGTACTAATACAATCATCTATTAAGTTGATCATTAGAGCAAATACATGTACTTCTTTTGTACGTATTTTTCTCTAGCTATAAACAATTTAAAACCATTTGAAATTTTATTGTTGGGGGTCTGAGCACTTATGCTCAGTGGCATAAGTGCTTGCCTGGCAGGCATAAGATCTCAAGTTTGACCCCTGGTACAGCAAAAATAAATAAATAAAATAAAGTTTTTTATTGTCGAATCACACTCCATAACTGGGCCACCTGAAGTACCTGCCACAGATGAACAATCTACTGAGTCTTTCTAGGCACTGAATTACATCTCAATAAGTCAAACACAACCCGCCAAACCAGGCCAGAGACATTACCACAGCCTGAACAAGGACAGAAGATAGGACCTGAAAGGGCATGTCATGCACTACTGTTCTTAGGGACAACTGTGTCCCATAAAAGCCTGTACCTTGGAAAAAGAAACTTTTTATACTGTTGGTACAAATATAAACTAGTATAACTGCTATGGAATTCAGTGTGAAAATTCCTCTAAAGACTAAAATTAGAAATCCCATTTGACCCAGCTATTCCCCTTCTGGTTATCTTCCAAAAATACTTAATGACATTGTATCACACTGATACCTGACTGCCCATGTTTACTGTAGCATAATTCATAATAGCTAAATATGAAAGTGGCCTACATGTCCATGAACAGATGAATGGATAAAGAAAATGCGGTATTTACATACAATGGAGTACTCTTCCTTTGCCATGAAGGACAAAGGAGTCATTTGTAGGAAAATGGATATATCTCAGAATCATGTCAAGTGAAATAAATCAGACACACATGCCTAAATATTACATGGTTCTCTTGTATGAGAGCATAACAAAGAGCAAAATGAAAGACAGACACTAGGAAGCAGGGAGACTGAGATCTCTCAAAGGGGAAGAGGATGAAGAGATGGAAGAAGGTGAGGAGTGAATCAAAAAAGGAATCAAGGTATGTTGTGCACATGTACCAACTCCCCACAAGCAACGTAAGCGTTATATACTGCAAACTTGCACTAAAACAAAGTGATCTGAAAAAGAAAAAAAGCGATGCATTCTTATCCATTGATTTTATGTGAAGAGCTACAAGAGGGGAAAAAGCAGGCTGAGTGAAGAAAAGCACTGGTACTGCCCTCGCACAGCACCGTGCATGCTGCACTGAGCAGTGCCTCCCCAGCAGGTCCCTTCAGTGGGGAGGTCTCTGCTCACTGACATGTAAGGATGCACAGTAAATGCAAAGTTCACAACACAGTGCACTCTCAGTTCTGCATGCACCTCTGGATTAATGACCATACAGAACACTTCACAATCCAGAAAACAAAGGCTACTCACGTTATGGAAAGTATTTTCCCAGCTACGTGCCTTGATCACAGTGCGTCATTAATGTTTACAAATCTCATGTGTTCATATGACAGTAATGTAATATGACAGAGAGAAAAGGCACAGTATCTTTTAAAAGATGAGAAATTAAAGGAAAGAAGATTTAATTGATGGCCTAAATCGGGGGCACTCCTGTGGGGCAGGCCTGAACCAGATGCCAACATCATCACTCAGTAACCCACCTACCTCATACACTTCGTTCCACTTTGGGCTGAGGTTCTCTTTGATGACCTTGCTTTGGAAGATTTGGTTTCCCACACGAATAACTCCGTAGGGGTCTGACTTTCCCTTGACCAGACCCTTGAGGTAAGTATCTTTACCCTGAAGATCCTGAGCTTCAATGAAATGGATCCTCAGAACACCCTGAAAGAAGGGCAAACATTTAGACCATTCAGAGGCTTTATGGAGGATGGGGGATAGCTGTGTACCCAGTCCTATCCTAAGAACTGGGGTATTGAGGGAGTAAAGCAAAGACCTTCCTCCCAAGCAGTGTGTTCCAGCAGGGACAGCAACAGTGTGATGGGTCAGGAGACAAGTGCTAAGAGAAGACCACAGCATCTGCAAGATGCTGGCTAGACAGGAGGACAGACACCTCATCAGAGATGAAGGTGGTCATGACAAGGGCCAGGCAGGGAAGGAGCCGTATGACACCTCCAGAACCCGTGACATCTGAAACACTGAGCACAGAGGTACTACTGAAGCAGTGTGCTCAGATCTAGGAAGCTGATGACACCACCTGTGTGGATGTTCAAACAGTCCTATGATCTGGTCCTCAGCAGTGGTAACTAGCATGACACGTCAGGCCTGCTGCTAAGTGCTTGATATGCAGTTACTGTATATGCTACTCCATTCTTGGAACATTTCAGAGATATAGTGTTTTACAGAGGGGAAAACTGAACCATCAGTTATTCATCAACTTTAAATATAAGTCCTTTTTTTCAAATAAAAGAAAACTCACTTCGACTTCTTTCAAGGCAAACAAAGGTGGTAGAATTCAAGCAGTCTATCCCTTAAACTATTACAAAATTAGCATAAGACAAGTATCCATACAGGTAAATATACTTAAGCATTAAAGCTGGTCATGTTGATCCTACCTGTAATCTCAGCTACCTAGGACTCTGAGGCTGGGAGGATTGTAAGTTTTAGGCCATCCTGGGCAATGTCATGAGACTGTCTCGAAATTATTTATAATATTATGTATGTGTGTGCGAGTACGTGTGCAAGAAAGAGACCTGGAGGTATTATTGCTCCATGGCAGAATGGTAACTTAGCACATGTGAAGTCATGGGTTCAACCCCTAGCACCACAGAAATACACAGGGCCATGCTTGCAATCCTAGCACTCTGGGAAGCTGGCTGACGCAGCAGGGTCTCAGATTTGATCCCAGCCAAGCAACTTAACAAAACCCTATCTGGGGAAAAGTTCTAAAAAGAGTGGGGTAGAGTTCAGTGTGAAGACCCTAGGTTCAGTCTTTATTATTAAAAAAAAAAAAAAAGTTCTTCTTGTTTATATTTTTGTGAGTAAAGCTTAGATAATCTAGCTGTATCTTTCAACAACACTGGCTTTGAAGCCCCCAGAGTTTCACGTGGCTGAATCCAGCGCTCATTGTCCTCAGGGCTCAAAAGGCCCTCATGGCAAAGAGGCATGAAGATTCCTACCTGTGAGAGCAGCCCTACATCCTCAGGAGGAGACTCCTGAGTTAAGGAAAACAGGCATACTCATCTAATGGGCCCTATTGGGATTAAGTCTAATGCCAACAATATAAATAATTTTGGTATCAAATTAGCTAGGTGTGTTACTTTTTAAGAAATGTAAAGATGTAGCCTTTTGTGTTTGTTGATTTGTGTACTGAGACCTAATGTATCCCTAAAAAGTAAAAACTCTCAGGGAAGAGCTACCTTCACTTCAGAAAATAAAATAAAAAGTCAGTGCTGAAATAGCACTGACTTGGCTTCTATTTCCGTGTGCTCCACACTCCAGCCCTTGCTGGATGGAGACTGAGGTACAGATGGACTCAGATGTAGACCCCAGCAGTGACACCGACCTGCACCAGGCTCCACTGTAGCCAGACAGGCGGCTTCTCCCGGTGGCAAGCCCTTACAAGCTGTGCACAGAGAGGGACTCCAACAGTGGCAAACTCACAGATGTGGAAGCTGAGAGAAAACTCACACAAAGCATCCTATCAGAATTCTCATGTCAGCAATCTCACCTGGCTTAGTGCTAAGAGCTGCCCCATTTTAACAGAAACTCAAATACTATGTGCCTTCTGAAATAAGCTGGCTGTCTGCTCAAAGCTATCATTACAACTTGAAAGAGCATTTGCAGATGAGCACTACCAAACTCTGGAGGAAGGTGCTGAAACTCACAAGCCACCCTGGGTTCTACTACCCTGTGGGGCAGAGGCACATGAGCACACCTCTGGTGTAGGGCAGCAGGATGGCTACTTCTGCACCATGATGCTGTCAGGAGAAACATAAGATGTTACAACACCCTGCACAATGCCCATGTAATTAAAATGGTGCTTAGCATGCTTTCCAGCATGAGTGGATGTACAACACACTCACCTTTGGTACAGGAAACCGCAATTGAGCTATTTGAACTTCACTGACAAGAGGAACAGTGATTCGATTGGGAAGTACCAGATAGTTTGATATTATATCCAAAATAATAGTATCGGATAAGCCACTGTTAGTTGGGGGGGAAAAAAAACAACCAGACATCAATACTTATCAGCTGTAACAACAAACATACTACAATCATGATATTCATTAACAGATTGGATTATAGTTCTCCAAAACAAAACTGTAGTTCTCCAAAACAGAATTTAAAGCCAGCATTTATTCTTTCTCTACTGGAGATTGAACCCAAGGCCTTCACACTAAGCTACACCCCTAGCTAGCCTCCCTTTCTGTATTTTGAGTTAGGTTTTAACTTGCCCTCTCCTCCCTCTGTCTCTCAGTGTCCTGAAATTACAGGCATATATTTCTCATTTCAGCTGAATTCCTACTAAGGCTGGAGGTAGAATTTATTCTTAGACCAAGGTAAGCTACATTTAACAATTTCCTACATAATTTTTCATTCACTCCTAAAATAACTTTAATATTTAACTTTAATATTTTAAATAGATTTAATATTGAACTAGCATACATTCATAAATTTTTTAAAATGTATGTTTCAAACATACATAAGTATAGAGAACAGTAGAACAGCTATTCTTTTCTTGGTACCAGGAAAGGAACTCACAACCTCATGTTTGCCAGGCAAGTGCTGTGCCACTGAGCTATATTCCCAGCTAACAGTAAAATATCTATGAATCCATTCCACGTTTACACACAAATTTGTCTCTCCTGTTGTATGCCAGTTCCCAATGAAATAACTCAGTTTGCCCTCTTCATATCAATACTAATAATTTGGTGCTACTGTATGTAAAAGCCGCTGGACACCTAATTCAGAGTATGAATAAAAATGCTTAAAGGAATATTGTTCACAGGACAACTTTTGAAAGAGTAAAATGAAAGTTTCATTGATATAGAACAGCTGTGCTTGACACTGATGTTTTAAAGAACCATAGTTCTTGCCAGTTAGGTGCTAAACTGCTAACAGACACATGTAACTACATATTTGAGAATCCCCACTTACAAGTAACCATCATCATCTTCACTCACCAACTGATAACCGAACACCTGTTGTCAGACAGATATTTGTAAGAGCCAAGGCACAGATTTGCCTCATAGCCCCTCTGCTAAATGGGGAAATGGTCTTCATTTATTTATTTTTGGATTTTAACAATTGTTTTATTTTTTAATATATTTGGTACAGGGTCTCACTATGTAGCTTGGACTTGCAGTGATCCTCTTTTGGCCTCCACAGCACTGGGATTACAGGCGTGCACCACCACACCCAGTCTTGCTAGCCTGCACACCTCACCTGGGGGTGGAGCTGCCACAGCTGTGGTGCCAGGGATTGAACTCCGGTCCCTGCACTTGCCTAAGCAGGTGCTTGGAATTCTGAGTTATCACTGTGGCACGGGAATGATCTATTTAAAACTCCCCAACTCTAAAGCACTGCTCTCCATGTGGAGCTAAGTGTGGATTTGTGCTCCTCAAGGAGGCTCATGTGGGCCTCCCAGCTTTAGACCCAACTGCCTTCTCACTGCTGGATTTTTCTGCCCTCCACATATTATCACTCAGCCTGGTGACTTTTCTGGGACACACTGGTCTCAGTCTGTCCTTCAGAACTGTTCTTCCTCCTCTATGCCTTCCTTCTTCATTCTGGGGCCCTCAGCATTCTATGTTGCACCCATAGCCTGCAGCCTTCACCAAAAACAGAGCTTGCAGTTTCCTTTTTAACCAGTAAGCACAGTGTGCAGCCTAAGGCAGAGCTTCATTGCACTGGCTCCTTCTTTGTGGGATATTTAAAACATGAGGCTTGCTATGGCTCTCATCTATTTGACAGTCTTTAAACGAGAATCAAGGTCCTGAACTTTATTACACATAATGTACACAATTATACATAAATTACATATAACATATGAATACATAATTGTTTTATCTTTTACTTTTTTACACAATAGTGTTTTATTTCCTCATAAAAGGTAAATAATTTCCTTCTGACCTCTATATTTAGGAATTTAACATGTTTTCTTCCAAAATTTCAACATGTGTTTCTCTACCAAACAAGCAATGAGACATTTCAGCTAGATATGTAGACTGTTCACTGCAGGTCCTCTGACAAACCTTTGACTCTTGTTCCAGTCTAAGTGCACAGTCTTTCACTTGATTTTCAAGACTTATTTTTCTAGTTGCTTAATATATTTAAGGATTCCACTGGCATTTGCCCATAAACATGAATAGAAGATAGCTTATCTGAAGGATTTCCATGGACTCTTCAGTTTCTCCTTCAGAGACAATTCGTCTTTGTAGCTGATTATTCAATTCAAGTTGTGCCTCATAACAAGTTTTCCATTCACCACTTTCACTGTCAGTACTGAGCTTGGATTCCAGTTCTGCTACCTTGAGTTTCATTTCAACCACTGAGCGATGTACTACATCCTGAAGCCATGGCTGAGACTCAGGAATCAGTCAAATGAAGGCTTACTGGTCAGATCCAGAATGGATTAAGTATACAGGAAAGTTCCAAGCCTGCAGATAACCACTGGATGCCCTTTACTCGTAAGATATGATGCCCCAAAAGTCAAATGTCTCAGAATCAATAAATTAAGAGTGGAACATCAATATCAAACAGGTATTTTAGGATCACAACATAGGGACATGATTGACTTCAATATGATCTTCAAGGCAAAACAAGTGGCCTATTTATACTACCTAAGATTTAATTAACCTAAAAAAGTAAATGAACCTTTCACATAAATAGTGTTTTGTTAAGTTGATCGACGTCCTCTGTATCAGTTAGTCTTAGATCAACCTTGGTGGCTTTGGTAACTGCGCAGCAGGTGGGGATGTCCCGCGGAGGCCACAGAGGGTGGGGGCGAGGGCCAGCTGCACCCATGTGGTGCTGAGTGTACCCACTCACCTCCTGTGGATTTCTTCCAGCAGCTTAAGTTTGAGGTGCTCCAAGCTCATGCTGGCAAAGTTGTGGCCTCTCCCATCCCCCATGGTGACAGGTCAGAGATCTCCTGCGCTCTTCTCCTCTACACACTGCAGAGCATAAGACTGGCAGGGACACCCAGAAGCCAGGCAGAACAAAACCCTGCCATGGCTGCCCCCAATGGCTGACTGCCTCACAGTGGCTGGCTCCCATGCTGCCCTGCAGGTCACGCCTATAATTTTGTTTTAAAGGAATATTTCTATAGAGCCTTTTCATACCCTAGGTAGCCTACTTTTAAGTGATGTATTTTTAATTTCTGCATATGTAACATATATATATATATATATATATATACACACACAATGGCAGAATTCCGTAATATATGGGAATATACACTTTTATACTGTATAGGTAAGATCTGTATATACAACTTATTAGCTAGAAACTACTATTGTGTGTGATTAAGTAAAATGAAGCTTGCTGTGTATGTGGATATATTGCCATGTATGTTTATTATGTGTATACATGTATACCCTTTTTGAATACATAACCTTGTGAGGACATAGCAGTCCTGTCTGAGGTGACCCTTCCAGGTGGCTAACAAGGTGTGAGTAGCAAAGCTGATACTCAACAATTTCAATCTTCCCATGTGCAGTGGTTAGTACATTGTGTCAACTTGAGAAGTCCAGAAGTTTAACTGACTCAGCAGAGAGTCAGGGTTCTTTGTAAACATCCTCATCTTGTGCAAGAAGAGGGCAAGACATTGTGTAGTTCTACTCCTCCTCCTTAGGGCATGGAGGGCCCTCCTAGAGACTCAGCACTTAAAGGATATGTAAAAGGACTGAAGGAAGGAAGATCTGCAGCACTTCCTCTGAGCTCGTCTTCCCAGTCAGTGTAAAAGACAGGCTTGCTTGATGTCGAAGCTACTGCTTCTCCCTTTGCTCTTTGTTGTTTTCTGCCGCCAAGGACTGCTGCCCTCTTCAACGTGCTACTCTGCCTTGGAGCCAGTGGAGTATGGACTGAAATTTCCACTAACTATGAGCTAAATAAATCTTTCCTTTCCTAACTTTGCATGTCACGTATTTAGTTCCAGCAACGAGAGAATAACTGAGCCACTGTAATACTGAACAAGCCAAGGAGAATGAATCCTGTCTGTGGAGTGACCAGTGCTTTCTGCCTGGCTTACTCTTATATCCTCCACCATGCTCAGTGGAAGTTTTCCTTTTGGGGATCCCTCACTCTGGAGGTTTGTCTTCTCCAGGGCTAATGAGATAAAAACTTAATCATCAGAATCATGGGAATTTGTCCAAATAGGCAGACATGCCTGAGCTAGCCCTAGCACTTTATTGGAATGAGTGGGAAAGCTTCTTTTCCAAAAGAGGATACACTCTGTACAGCAGAAGCTGGCAGGTATTGCTGGATCATGGACAGAAACCACCTGAACACAAGCAGTAGGGATTCATCCTACCCGAGGCAACCACTGCACAGAGAGCCCTGCAGCATTCCCAAGCATGAACACCTATCTGTGCCTCTCTGTGAGGGACCAGCTGTGGCTCACTGCAAGCATTCAGTCAGTGCTATGTGT
The DNA here is from genome assembly GCA_004027915.1 of Capromys pilorides. NCBI lineage: Eukaryota > Metazoa > Chordata > Mammalia > Rodentia > Capromyidae > Capromys > Capromys pilorides. The sequence continues at coordinate 13,533 of PVKN010004372.1, forward strand.
CTCCCAACTAAACTGCTTAAAAAATATTTCTTCCAAGACTGAGGATGTAGCTTCATGGTAGAGTATTTCATATGCAATGTTATGAATTCAATCCCCCGTAGTGAAAACAAAAAAAAATGTACTTACCTCTTTAAGACCGTTTGAGTTGGTGTAATGGCTTAAATATAAAATATGCCCCAAAGACTCAGGCATGAGGTTTTGATCCCTTAAGGAAGCAATGTTCAGAGGTGGGGCCTGAAGAGGGACTGAATCATGAGAACACTACCTCAGGATGGATTAATCCAGTGATAAGTCCCTTGATAAGGCTGTCAGGAGGTAGGTCCACCTGGAGGAAGTGGGTTACTGGGTGGGCACCTTATCCCCTAGCTCTTTTCTGTCTTTGCTTCTTGACTGCAACAAGGTCAGGTGCTTTCCTCTACCATGACGCTTTGCCTTGTGAGAGGCCTAACAAGGGAGTCAACTAACCATGGAATGAAACTCCTAAAACCCTGAGCCACACTAGGTTGAACAGAATGGAGAAGGGACTCCTAGTAGGATGGCACAGACAACTCACTTGAGCTCCATCCTGACCCCATTCCTTTCACAGAGAGGTGTGAAAGGGAAGGAGCAGTGGCAGCTTTGGAGGAACACAGGATTAGAATTAAACACAAGATTTATTCTCTTGCTTATGAGAAAACTAAGAAAACCAAACTAAATTTTAATTCACACAACATGAAAAGATTGGTACTTTTCTAAAATGCCACTTGGGAAGAATAAAAAGCAAAGGCAGGACACTCTAAGATACTCCTGAAACCATTCTACTTCTGCTCACTTGGATGAAGCAGTTCACGCATGGCTGGGAGAAAAAACTCAACTCTCCTCTTTGCTGGTTTCTATGAGGGAAGCACTGGTTCTGCTTGGTCTTCTCAAGTCTTGTCTTTCTCATGTTATTTTTAGGATCTTTAAAAAGACACAACCTCATCCCCAGCTTGTGCTAGGACCCCACAACACTCACTTTAATCCAGGGATGTCCAGAAGATTGGTCAGCCCCGTCCAGTTAATCTCTAAAAGCTGGTTTTGAAAAAGAGTGAAAATAAGTGTGTAAGCTGTTTCGAGCTGTCAATTCAAATGCACAAGGTTCTACTTTTTGTATGCCCAAAAGGAGTGGTTACATAATGTTGGTTTTCATCCTTTTTCTTTGTAATCTATAAAGGCTATCTTTCCTTACAGGGTACATGGAGACCTGCTTCTGCTTGTTCGTTGATAATGCCATAGTTTTCACCAGTAAAGACATACAATAGTTTCTTTAGCCATCCACTTACGGACAGACAATTAGAATACCTGCAATGTCTCTCTCACCATAAGAAGTCAGTGACCATCGTTTTACATACATATACAGTAGCATTAAAGTTGGATTTAACATGTCTACAACAGGGCCATGCAATGCGTATGCCTAGCTGTTGGACGGCTTGTACCACTGGAAGTACAAGTATGACTGTCCCATCAGATGGCATGCGTGAGCTGTCCAATGCCACCTGATGGGCCAATCATGCATGTGATACCTGTGGTTCACACTGGTGGGAATGTTTGAAGGCCAAAATTTATGCTTACTGTGAGCACTGGAAAATCTTACTTAACTAGTCTCCAAAAACAATACATGAATTTTCATCAAAAGTGTGTGAAAACACCTTTTTCCTAAACTTCATCAAAACAGGTATTAATGAAATTTCATCTTATAACAAAAATGCTAATGAGCCTATGGAGAAAAAAGGAACCCTTCTCCATCACGGGTAGGAATGTAAACTA